>JAREIK010001014.1:1566016-1811016 GCA_029783825.1 Sapria himalayana | reverse complement strand
AAGAAGATGAAGAAGATGAAGAAGAATAAGAAGATGATGATGATGATTAAGATGATGATGATGATGCTGATGATGAAGACAAAGAAGAAGAAGAATAAGAAGAAGAAAAAGACAAATATGATGAAGAGGAAGAATAAGAATAAGAAGTTGATGAAGAAGACGAAGAAGAAGAAGAAGAAGAAGCCGAAGAAGATTAAGAAGAAGAAGAAGAAGAAGAAGGCAAAGAAGTCGAAGAAGAAGATGATGATGATGAAAAATACGAAGAATAAGAAGAAGAAGAAGAAGACGACGAAAAAAGATGAAGAAAAAGATGAAGAAGTAGTAGAAGTAGATGAATACGAAAATGATGAAGAAAATGAAGATTAAGAAGATGATGATGATGATAATGCTGATGATGATGGTCTAGTTGAAGAAATAGAAGGAAAAGACGAAAAAGAAAAATTTGAAGGTCAATATGAATAATAAGAAGAATAAAATATAAAAGCTAAAGATGAAAAAAACAATAAGTAGAAAAAGATTATAAATAAGATGCAGAAGGAAATGAAGACAATGAAGACAAAGAAGGAAAAGAAGAAAAAGAAGACAAAAAAGTTAAAGAACAAAAAAAAGATGAAAAATAAGAAGAATAAGAAGATTAATATGATGAAAAAATGAAGAAGGAGATGAAGAAGAACAATAAAATAAAAAATGGAAGAGGAAAAAAAATTAGAAGAATATGAACAGGAAGATGAAAAAGGAGAAGACAAAGAAGATAAGGATGAAGAAGGATAAAAAAAGGAGGAAGAATAATAAAAACACAAAACAAATATCAAGAAGAAGAATAATAAGAATAAGAAGAAAAGATAAAAAAGATGAAGAAAAATAAAATAATGATTATAATGAAGAAGATAAAAATGGAGGATAAAAAATGAAGAAAATAACAAGAAGGAAATAAGAAGAAAAAAAATGATGAAGATAAAATTGAATAATAAAAAGAAGTTGATGATAATAATGATTAAAAAGAATCTTTGAAGAAGAATAAGATGATGATGTTGATGAAGAAGAATGAGATATTTAAGAAGAAGAATAATAAGATGCAGTTGAAGATGGTAAAGTAAAAAAAATATGAAGAATAATACAAAGATGAGTATAAATATAAAAAAGTTAAAAAAAGAATAATACAAAGATGAAGAATAAAAGAAGAAAAAGTTAAAAAAAGATGAATAAAAATAAGAAAAAGAAGGTGTTGATGATAAAGAAAAAAATATGATGAATAATGACTGAATAAAAAGAAGAAGAAAAAGATGATGATGATGATAAATATGTAAAATGATAAAAAGAAAATGATGATTATGATGATGAAAAAAATGAAGTTGTGGTAGTAGAAGAAGAAGAAAAGAGAAAAAAGAAGAATATGATAAAAAAATATGAAGATTAAGAAGATAAATAAGAAAAAATTGAAGAGAATAAAATTAAGAAGTTGAACATGAACACAAAGTAAACAAATGAGAAGATGATGATGAAGATGTAGATGAAGATAAACAAGAAGAAGAAGAAGAAGATGATGATGATGATGATGATGATGATGATGATAGTAAAAGAGAATAAAAATAAGATAAAGGTCAAGATGAAAATAAAGATGAAGAAAAAGATTAAGAAAAAAAAATAAAGAAGAAGAAGATGATGATGATAATGATAATGATAAATATAACCACAAAGAAGAAGAAGAAAAATATGAAAATGATGATAATGAAGATGATGATGATGAAAAAGAAAAAGTAGATGCAGAAGAAAAATAAAAAATAGAAGATGATGGTGATGTATATGAAAGAGAGGAAAAAGATCGAGAATAAAAAAAGAAGAATAAGAATAAGAACAATCTGAAGAAGAGGATACAAAATAAGATGAAGATTAAGAAAAAGATAAAAAAAATATGATGAATAATAATAATAATAATAAGAAAAAGATCAAGAAGTATATGAAAAGAAGAAAATAAAGATGATGATGAAGATGAAGAAAGAAAATAAAATAACAGGAAGAAGAACTTGAAAAAAAAGTTGAATAAAAAATAATGAATAAGAAGAAGTGCAAGAAGAAGATGTTGAAAAAGAATAAAAATGAAAAGAAGAAGAAAAATATAATAATGAAGAAGGGGAATAAGAGAAAGAAGAGGAGGAAGAAGAAGGATAATATGATAATGAAGATGGGGAATAAGAGAAAGAAGAGGAGGTGGAAGAAGAAGAATAAGAATAAGAAGAAGAAGAAAAAAGATAATGAAAAAGACTAAAAATAAAAAGAAAAATATCAATAAAATGTTTAAAAAAATAATGAATAAGAAGAATATGTTGAAGAAATTAAAAAATGAAGATGAAAATGAATAAATTGTATAAAAAGAAGAAGGAAAATATGAAGAATATAATAAAGAAGAAGAAATAGATGATGATAATGATGAAGAAGATGACGAAGATGAAGAACAAAAATATGATGATAATGAAGAAGAAGAAGAAAAGAATGATAAAATAAAGTTGAAAAAAAATAAATAGAATAAGTAGAATAAGAAAAAGATGATGAAAAAGAAGATGAAGTAGAAGAAGAAGAAGAAGAAAATAAAAAAGAGAAAGAAAAATAAGAACAAAAAAAAGAATAAGAATAATAAATAAATTTAAATGAAGATAAAAGTGAATGCAATAAGAAGTATAATAAAATGAACTAGAAGTAGATGATGTACAATAAATACAAAAAGAAGAAGAAGAAGATGATGTTTAAAAAATGAAAAAGATAAATAAGATGAAAATGATGATGAAGACTAATACAAAGGTGAAGTAAAAGAACATGAGCAATAACAAAACAAGATTAAGGACAACAAGAAGAAGATGAAGAAGAAGTGGTGGTGGAAGAAATGAAAGAAGAAGAAGAGGAAAAGAAATAAAAACAAGAAGAAGAAGAAGAGGAGGAATTATATGAAGTGGAAGAAAAATAAAAACAATAAGAAGAAGAGGAAGAAGAAGAAGAGGAAGAAAAGGAAGAAGAAGAAGAAGATGATGATGATGATGATGATGATGATGAAGAGAAACATGATGAGAAAGGATAAGTAGGAAAAAATACAAGAAATAAATATAATGATGTTGATGTTTTTGATGAAGAATAAGAAGAATAATATCAATATGCACAAAAATAAAAGAAGATGTAGTAGATGAAGAAGGCGAATAAGAAAATGAAGATGAATAAGAAGAAAAAAAAAAGTAGAATAAGAAAATGAGAAGATGAAGATTAAAAAAAAGAAGAAAAAGACAAAAAAGAAGAGAAGAAGATGAAGAAGAAGAATAAGATGATGTCGAACTTGAAAAAGAAGAAAAATAAAATATAAAAGAAGACCATATAGAAGACAAGGATGAATATAAAGAATAGAAAAAAGAAGATTAAGTAGAAGTAAAAGATGAATAAGACTAACAACAAGAAGAAAATTATGTTGAAGAAGAAGAAGAAGCAGAAAATGAAAAAAAAGTGAGGTTGTAGATGATGGTGAAGAATAAGAAGAAGAAGAGAATTTAATGAAGAAGAAGATGAAGAAGATAATTTTGATGAAGACCAAAATGATGATGATGATGATTGAGCTGATGATGAATATGAAGAAGTAAAAAAAAAATCTTTTCTTGCGATTTATTTAATATGGAACCACCAAGTCTACATAAACATTGTATCTTGTCATATAATTCAGCCCATTGTAGAATGAGCTTGGAATCACATCTCAAATCAATATTATGGGCACCTTCTTACTAGGTCTTTAAATCGATCCTACGCATTGTATAAGGTATCCTACTCATTGTGTCTGAACTAACTAATCTCTGCCTAAAGATATGATGTGATTTGTGATAAGAAGAACTTGGTCAAAAATGTTTGAACCATCATCTTCCTAACTCTCAATTAACCTTTTTGATAGGCACTAAAACTAGATTTTTACCTTATTTCTCAAAGAAAAAGAAAGAGTGACAACTATATTATACCTTGGCTAACTTTATTTATCTTCACCATATCGGATAACTCCAAAAATATCATAATAAAGCTACTTGGATGTTGTAAAATTTTCCAACTATATTAATATTATTGTACTATGTATGTGAGACTTAAATTCAATTCAAAGTGATTTTCATGGATAGGTATATATGGATCTGAGAGTAGCTATCTATTAAAGTTGGAGTCCAATAATTCTCAAGGATTTGATGGAGAATAAGTTGTTGGACTACTTCATCAAAACCTCCTTAGTTATGTCCATTGTCACTATTTTACTCCATAATTTTTCTCTTAGCTCTTTGTTCCTATAAGTGTCTTGTAGTCATGTCTATTTTTAGGCATAAAGGCATCGACTCGATCTTGGATCTTTTAACTGCATATAATTTGTGGTTGAAAAAAAACAAAAAACAAACAAGCAAAAAACAAAATAGCTATCTAATCAACTATAATTAGAACTACTTTCTTTCCAAGTAGTTGGGTCCTCAAAGCTACCCAATCAAAATAAACTCATTCTCTATGAAATGATGCAAAAAAATTGTTGCAACTTTATTATGATACCAAAAACTTAATGGTTCTCAACATATTACAAAAAGCTCATTAGACACATTTATGTATACTAACTATATTTTAAAAGTTTTTGGGTTGTATAAGTAATAAAGTGGGTGTTAGCCTAGAAATCAATTTCATAAAAATTTTTGGTAGTGTTTTGATCAATTTTTAGTGAATTAACTAAACTAATTAAGTTGATACGGTAAAACTCAGTCTCAAAAAGATACTTAGACTCGATCATTAGTTTACTTTTTCATGTATGATGATGTTTTTTCTGTAGTATTGTGAAATTGTAATATATATTTATTTGATGAAGTGTAAGAAAATGCAGGGTCTCTAATTGCTTTATTACCATTCACGAGTTAATTAACTATGAGCTCTGACCACCATGGATGATTTTAATATGGTAGTGTCTTCGATATACTTATCACAATCATCAAAGGTGCACATTTATCTTAAAATTAGTAGCCCCACCATGGGTGATCTAACAAGTATTATGACCTATTCTTTTTAGACAATTTGTCAGCTCCCCTTTATAGTAATTTTTTACCATGTACAACTCTATTCTTTGACAAATGCTTCTAGAGAACACACAACAATATGGTCATAATAATGCTTGTCCTATCAGCTTCATTAGCATCATATTGACACTAATTAATGTATGCCAACCTAGCAATTACACCCATAGAAATAATAACAAGGGAAATGTGGTTGGAAGGCCATCACTTCTTATTGATGCACATCCCAATGTTTCTGTCACAATGGCTTACTTGTCACTGACTATCACTTCCAAAATAAAGCTTCAATCAAATCAGTGAAACCCTAGGTTAGGCATGCTAAGACACTTTTGTATATATAAACATTCAATATATTACAAAGCTATAATTATTTTTTTCAATCACATTCATCATACACATTTACATAAATAAACTATAGATTACTAATTTAGCTTGATGTTTGGCACTCAATGTACAAAGTTCTTATGATTTTTATTAACCATTATTATTATGTGTTTGTACTAGAATTATGTTTAAATGACAAATATTTCATGAAATTCCAATTTTGATGAGTTTTTATGAATAATAGTGAAATTAACTATAAATTATATGCGGATGATACACTTCATGGAAAGCAGAATTAATGTGTGGAGGAGCAAGATAAAGTCATAATATTTCAATATTATAATATTTTTTATACTAGCACATACCTATGAAGTAGTCAAGATTGTCTTTCTTTTCTATGACTTTAAAAACTAGTCATGACATTCATTATATTTAGCAACTCTACTATCTGGTTGTAACATTCTTTCACTATGCAATATATTTTTCATGGTCATGATATTATTTTGGAGTCAACTATATTTTTTATCAATATATATTTAGTCATGACATTATTTTTACATTGTAGTAAAAATTATTTGATGATATGTGAAGCCATGGTATATTTTCACCACAGCCACATAATCATTATAGAACCAAAATCATATTTTGCTAAATGATTTTATCTTGTGATATTTTTTTGATGTCATGACATCAACACTATAGTGAGTAATTTCTTGAGTCATTGCATATATTAATCACCATGGCATCATCCTCATGCTTATATGTCAAATCTGTTATAATTTTAATGGCATTCCATGACATGAAAATCCATAAGAGATTCAAGACTTTCTTTGCCACAACTTCAACCCAACATCATGATATTGAATTCATTAAGTACTACATTCAATGATGGGACTTGAGGATATAAAAGCTAGACTTAAAAAATTTTAAAAATATGTGGGGGAAGAAACAAAGACAAATAACATAGGCAGGAATGCTATTTCTAATTAGGAAGACTTTCAAGTTGAATGAAAAATAAAGTGGATTGAGAACCAGGTTCAAAACCTATATCATAATGCTAACTATCCTTAGTGATACTCGATTTGACAAAATGATTATCAAATTTCCTCACTTTTATTCTTCCCTAATGTTAGGATTAGTTAGGAACATAGGATTGGTTTATGTAATTATATATGATAGATGAAATTTTATAATAAATACTTATGGTTTTTTTATGTATTGAATATTGATGGATATAAGTATTTATTAGAATGCTGATTAAGAGTTTTACCATTTAGCAGATTCATGTGTCTTAGCTAAGATGAATGATAATAAGAAAGCCATGAGATACATACATAAAAGAAAGTGCATCATCATGAAGTGACATCCTTATGATCATTTTGTTTTTGTATGACTTATATGTATATAATTTCTAGGGTGACATATATTTAATTTCTATGAGTATGATGCTCATGAAACTAGAAGTATAAATACTATTATAACCACATCATATTATGTCATTTAGGATGATTGAGTCTGGTGAATAAAGATGCTAAGTCAGAAAAATTATTAAGAGCAATTATTAAGAATAATTGAGGTGGCCAAAGGACTGTGAAGATCCAAAATATAGGAAAAGTATGTTGAAGGAATAACCATAAAAAGGATTATCCACGATAGTGACAACTCATGTTTGATAACCTCTTGAATGCTAATAAGGTATGAGAGATCCCACAATCTTCTACCCTTCATTCAACAAACCAATATGACATTCCCATAATACTAGAAAAAAATATTATCATGCACAAAAAGTAAACAAATCATAGATCTAAGTATCTATCCGAATCCTAGTTATATTTTCTTTATTTGAATAGTTAGTTAATTCACTATTACTTGATCCAAGTGTCATAATAATTATGTTGGATCAATATTTGGACTTTTGTTCATTTTATTGCTTATATGACTCATATAATTGTAGAATTTTATTAGGAGCCCACATATGCCCAATAAGATTTTGGCGTATACCAAGAACCATTGATTTGTTGGAATCGTATGCTACAGGTTTTTAGTATCATTGTCAAGAACTAGATTAGTTTTGGTTTGATAATTTTGAGTTGGCTCAACTATTTTTTAAAAGTAGTTATATTTTTAGTTTTTTTATCAATTATTGTTTTTGTGTTTGCTTTTATTTTTTTGTTTTTGTTTTTATTTTGTAGCCACTATTACATGCACTAAGGATCTAGAACTAACCAAATACCTCTTTACCTAGAAATAGAGAGAACAAGATGTCTATTGAGATAGAGAGATGAGATAGCAATTATGAAAGATAATGGTAATAATAGGAATACCTATTGGTGTGCTAAATAAGTTGTTCAATAGATTCATCCCCACCAAACTCATAGAGATTATTGGAGGCCATCATTGGTTTACAACTAATTTGGAATACGGATGTAACCAATCCAAGCAAATAACTTAGAGTTGAAGTCGAGCCTCATAGTCATGGTAGAGTAAAATCCTTATGGAGGATTTTTTTTACAAGACCCAAATAGCTATGTCATGATATTTTTGGAGTTGTCCAGCATTATGAAGAATAAAGGAGTTAGACTAGTTGCATCAAGTTGAAACTCCTATTTTCTTTGGGTAACAAGGCAATGAGCTAGTTTCAATTCCTATCAAGAGGGGAAATCAAGAGTTAGACTGAGCTTCTGCAAGTATTTGTAAGCAAATTGTTCACACCTTAAATCACTTCAAAATTAAGGATAGATATCGGTCAATTTAGACAAGAGGAGTAGAAAACTTTGTATGATACATTAAACTAAATTAAAGATCTATTTATGAGGCTTTCACATCATAGATTTGAGCTATGGTTCCAAGTTCAAGCATTCTATAAAAATCTATTTCTTCATTACATGAAGAAATACATGGTAAATGTAGTCTTAGATGGTTTCATAATGAATAAGTTACCTAATGAGACTTATAACTTATTTGAGGAGTTGGATAACAAAATTCACAATAATATCTTTTTTGAAAAAAGTAACTATCAAACTCCTAATGAAAGAGCAACTGGAAAAAAGAAAGCTTCAATTTTGGAGTTTGATAGATTGATAGTAATGAAGGCATAGATGGATGTTTTTTTTTGAAAGTTTGTATCTCAAGATGACAAAAGACAAAATGTAGGAGCAATGATATCCTTGCAATGGCAAGAGATGAGTAATTTGAACCTACTAATCAAGTGGAAGAAGCCAACATTCTTTATAATAGTAGGTATATATTCAGGCCCAACAATAATATCTTTCATACTATCATATGAATGTGAAAATCATAGAAATCTAGCATATGGAAGTTAAAAAAATTCACAATAGAACATGAGCCAATATCACAAAAATATGAAAGAAAATTGATGGGATACCAAATACAAGGAGTTTCAAGTTCCAATTACGATCAACAGGAGGTAGTAAAGATGCCATTATTTGAAGAAGTATCTTTTTGCTACTAACAAAGATAAAAATAAAAAATGATGTTGAAGTGAATCAAATGGGATCAAAGGAAACAAGGTTGGATCCTCTGATATATTGATAAAAACTTTTGATATTCAAATTGGATAGTTTACACTCACATTGAAAGATAATAATATTAATGGATTGCCTAGCAATACAAGACAAATCCAAAGCAATAAATATCTATAACATTGAGGAGTGATAAATCAATAGAAGGATAGAAAACATATGAAAATCAAAAGGAGAAAATAATATAGAAAAGAATTTTATCATAGACAATTTTACAAAATTTAATGTCATGATATCTATTGTCATAATACCTAAAGTCACACTATCCAATATCATTGAAATAGCCTGACCATACTACCCAACTTATGCCTCTAGTAGATACTCATGATGGAGTGGAATTGGAGGAAACAATATAGAGAAAATATCAACACAAATAGAATGATGATGTGGATAATAATGATAATGTAGATGGTCCACACTCATGATGGAATAGAATTTGAAGAAACAATATAGACAAACTATCAAAATAAATAGAATGATGATGTGGATAATAATGATAATGTAGATAGTCCACACTCTCTCCACACTAATCTTTTTTATATATAGCAGTTTAGAAATGGAAAGCTAGATAAAATGTTCAAAAGATTTCTCAATATTTTTATAAAATAAGAAATCAATATACCTTTTGTAGAAGCCCTATCTGAAATGCCACACTATGTAAAATTTATTAAAGAATGAGAAATGAGAAGAAATTAGAGATATATGGAATGATAAGAATGACTAAGAAATACATCATAAAATCCAATAAAAACTTTTGAGGAAACTCCAAGATTTGGAAAGTTTTAACATTCCAAATATTATTTGGGAGCACACCTTCTAAAAATCTTTATGAGACTTGGGAGAACATATCAACTTGATGAAGTTGTCCAAAGTAAAGAGGTTAAATCTAGCTAATATCACTCTAACTTTTCTTTCTCTATAGATGAATGATAGATCAATCAAATTTTTGAAGGGGATCATTGAAGATGTGCTACTCAGAGTCAAATAATTTATCTTTCCTATTGACTTTGTGGTGCTAGAGAAGAAATAAAACTTATATTCGCCATTGATTTTGTAATGACATTTTTTGGTGACTGGATAGACATTAATTGACATAAAAAGGAGAGAATTACCATTTCATGTATGTGAAGAATATTTTAAGTTCAATTTTTATAAAATTTTGCACATTTCTAGATGGTGATGAGAAAAACTACTAGAGAATAGATAGCCTTATCCCTATAGCTGAACACTAGAATGTTGATTTCAGCATGAAGGATTTTCTAGGTGGTTGCTAGCTCGAAGAAATGAAAGAAATTTGGAAGCTAGAAAAAGCCCTAGAGGGGTCACAATTTGTATTGAAGGAGACACATGCTATGATGTTACAATTGATATTGTTGTGTCCATGACATTCGCCATGTGAAGTCATTGAAGAAACTGATGCAATGACTCCTAAAATTGAAGAAATAAGACAAATAGTAAAAGTTGAAATATTGATTTATTAAGTACATGAGGGAATAGACAAAGCTGAGACAACTCATAATGAGGATAAAAAAAAGCTAAAAAAGAAGAGGAGATACTATACATGAAAAAGGCTAAGGTTGACATGTTGAAAGAAATCAAGACTATACTAGATCAATGATTAAAGAAGATGTTGTTACTGAAGCTAAAGGAGCCAATACATTGATGGAATAAAAGGTAAATGAAGAACTCATGATAATTTCAAAAGTTGCAACATAATTATAACAAGGAACAAATGATGATGTTATGATATTTTTCAAAGTTATGATGATGGATTAAGAGGAGAAAATACATAATGATATCGAAATAATTAATAAAGTCATGATATCCAAGATGTATATCCAAAAAGAAAAATGGTGACTAATGACCAAAAATTGAAAGAAATACTTGAAAGTTATGTAGAGCCAAAAAAGAAGGTGATGGTGATTATCTTCCATCTAGAATCATCAACAAAAGATATGGATAACATAAGATGAAAAAAAGTTAAATATTATACCAAACAAATAGCTTGGACTACTAAAGTCTTCAATGGAGAAACTAGAACAAAAAAACATAGTCTAGCTAAAGATGTTAAGCATAGTAGTTCTTAGGAGGCAACCCAATCATTTATTTTAATAAAAAAAACCCAAGCATTTTTTTTCATATGTGTAATTGTATTTTTTTATGTATACATTCTACTAATTAATACACACTTTTACATAAATTAAATGAAGTAAAATCACTTAAACCCCATCATGACAATTATTTATCGATTTCTCATCCACTAAAATAAAAAGTCATGACACTCAAATCCCACCATAATATTTCAACTTAAATAGATTATATTATAGAGTTATGACATTCAAACTAAGTCATGACTATATTTTAATGACACAACTTTTATCCAAAACTCTATAAAAAGTTATAAACCCTAATTTTATTTCATAACTCTCTTTATTCAACCACCACTAAGAAAACTCTTTATAATGAAGGATTATTTGATTTGATATCATGTCGGATAGATAAATATAAATGTTGAGGTTTTGAGAAAGGCATTAATAAGATAAAAGTAATCAGAAGGTGAAGGGATTTTCTAGCCAAATTATTCACCCCTCTCTATCCCTTGGTTTCTCTTTCTAGTTAGAGGAGGGAAAAAATCAAAAAATGAGACATTAAGTAGGTGAAGAAGACTAGTAATCTGCCTGTGTGTTTGCGTCGAACTCCTTGTGTTTCTATTATCGCTTACTACCCAATCTATCATTTTGAAAATGATACTGCATAGCTCATTTTGCCTCCTACCTATCGAGTTGAGGGTCTATTCTAATAATATTTATGCATAGTATTTATTCTTCTGATTAGCATTGCACATCCCAAAATCTTCTATTCATAATTTTTCTCTAAATTTGACAATGACCATTGTATTTTCTATCTCTTTTTTATATCATCCACCACCACTCATTAGAGATGGGATTGTGAGTGTGCCAAAATTTTCAGCACTACCCCTATCTTGCCTATCTATATTTTTTAGATAGTTTCTTCCAAGGACTTCATCACTTGTCTTCATTTCTCTCATGGTGTGACACGAATAGCTTATCCTATGCATACAAATGAATTCTCCTTAATGCATAGTATTGCTCAGCTTTTAATATTTCTCCTCCTTTTTTCACATAAAGTTCATATCCTTTGTCTCTTATCTTCAGATTTCTAGCAAAATACATGTGCATGCTTTTTAGCTCTTCACTTAGTGGGATTTTGTATCATCAGCCTCCAATTTCATGTCTTATCATCAATCTTAATAGGGTTAGGATTTATCTTAAGTCTCCAGTCCATATCTTCTCCTCATATTGAAGTTATTCTTCCTATGAATTATCACCATCTTCCCAACTTTTTCTTTCAATTTTAGCTCCTAAGATGGTTGCCCATTCTTATCCAAAATTTGTTTCTTGTTCCCTCACAAGAATTAGTTCTCTCTTATTTTCTTCTTCAAGTCCTTTATTTATACTATCTAATATTAGAAAGGTATTTGTTAGCATAGTTCCTCTTTAGTCATTTTGCCAACATTGTTCCTCTTCATTTTGCCTTGCCATCCATCAACATTTTGCAATTATCTTGTTATTAGGTTGCATATTTAGGGTTTTGATTCTTAGTTTGAAAACCCTTTTGATTACAATGTTTTGCTAATAAAATATATATATATAAGCACTCATACTTGTCATACATAGCACTTGTTCTTTTACATATCTTCATGGTTTGAGTATTAGTCTTTCATGACTATCATATTGTCACTTTCGAAGTGTTAGCATAAATTCATTTATTTTATTTTCTGAATTGTCTCTATAAATGGTGAGATTATCTTTCTAAATCACCATTCACTCATGAAATTATTCTATATGAAGGTATTAGACATTCAATTTCTTTTCTTCTCCAACAAAGATCTTGCTTTGCATGATCAAAATTGCATTACAACCATGTCAAGACTTGCCTTGCTTCATTTTCCTCTCATCTTCTGACTACTTTTTGTTTCACCTTCTATTCCTCTAAGCCTTTACATCAATACCTCTCCATCTAACATGGTATCAATCTTCAAAAATGATCATTATAACGGATTCATCAATGGTTGTATAAAAAAAATCATGAAATAGTTTTATGTGTTGTGGTTATTTATAGATTTTTAGACAAGTGTCACAGCATTAAAAAATTATGAAAGAGTACGGAGAATCCCACAAGGTAAGTTATGACATGAAATTGTGGTTATGAATTCTTTTCATATCATTGCAACTAGAAGTGTCAAATGGGCAGTGTCATGCTGGCATGACCCTTTTTTAGTGGTTCAGATGGGCCACCGTGTCATGCTAAGCAGAGCATGACGAGATTATGACTTGCCTGGCATGGCCCTACCTAGCCTGGTCTTGCCATGCCGAGTCAATTTGGGTCGGGCCGAGAGACTGCCAGCCTAGGTCAATGGGTATCTAGTTGCAAATTAATGATTTTAATTTTTTTTTATAAATTTAAAATATTAAGTTGCCCATTATTAGCTACAACTTACGAGTATGATATTATATTATTTATTTATTTCACATAATCAAATATAATAATAAATTCAATAACACAAAAGACAAAATTTAATAATCAAAAATATGAAAAAAAAAACATCCATCAATATTCAATCATCATCCAATTCAGTCAAACAAAAATACAATAACACAATGTCCCAACAACATAAAATAAAAATCATCAATCATAAATTCATAATCATGCGACATGACATGCAAGCGTAATCCCAATACTAATCGATGTAAGTATGCAACTGATTATTATCTTGTAAGTGAATGATGGTATCACTAGCGATGGGATCAATCTCAACATCCTCAAAGTCCCATGAGTCATCATCTATTAGCAACTCTTTCACTCTTGTTCTAGCACTATCTTGGATGCCCAACCATAAATCCTTTCAATCCTTCATGCATGCTAGTGCCTCAATAATATCTAGCTGTAGTCTCGATCTTCTATCTAAAATTGTAAGCAAAAGATAAAGCAAACTCGGCTGCTATGCTCGACATTGGGGGAATCACTAGATCTTGTGTCATCTTAGATAGGACGAGAAAGGTAGACTTATTGTTAGAGTATGCCCTAAAAGTTAATCATTAGATACTTTTTTAGGACTTTTGTATCATATATATATGTATTAAGAAATCATTTTTTGATTATTATATTTATTTAGATCTGTGGAAATATTAGATAATTATAATAATTTCCCTAAAGTGATATATTCTATAGAATACTACTCTAAATTATCTTTAGTCAAATATTAATATTAAAGGGCAATATTATTATATTAAGACTAGCATGTCGGTTAACTAATATAAGATATTAAGTTAATAGGTGAGTATATATTAGAGAACATATACTGAACTGACCCACTATGAGAATATTGCATGGATTGTTATATAAGTGTCATACACATTCTCATAGTGACTATTATTATAATTTTTCCTTTGACCTGAAGTCACTATGGTTCCCTACATAAGGAGTTTTATACTTTAGATTCAGCAAATTCTACCTATAACAATGATGGTTATAAAGTTGTTTACTAGGTATACAATAAATTATGTAGAGAGATATGATTGATCTAGATGGAATTTGTTCCTTCTATATAACGAAAGTGACATCAGTTGGCCCCTCAATTAAGTAGGACTACTAAAATGCATGGTCATGCTCAAATAAGTCAATATGAGATATTGAGCTTATTTGTTTAATTTAGTCTACTCAAAGATCAAAAATTATATAAATTAATGTTAGGATAATATGATCTATACCTCATAAATCAATCTATATATCTTGGACAAAAAGACTAAGTTGTACAATTAATTAAGTCATGAAATTAGGTTAAGTTGAATCTATTATATTTTCATCACTTTGATAGTAATGATATATTTCTTCATTGCTTGTTTTTCTTTAAAATGAGATTTTAAAGTCACTACCAATGGTATGAGAACCTATTGAGTCACACACATAAAAATGTATATATATTTGGAGTTCATTTTATGTTAGTTAGACTAAAATAAACTAGGCCTGATCTTAAGTCTTAAATTTATTTCGGATCTTAAGCTAATTGGATTAAAGAGTTTGGTCCAATTAGTAGATGTTTAGACCTTTAAAATGGGCTCAAACTTAAAACTCATATTTCCCTTTTTTAGAAAAGTGTGCCATTAATGACATATGTGTTTCATTAAAGACATCCTTTTCATTAATGACACATCCTTTTAGAAAGGTGTGTAAAAAAATAAAAGATTTCATAAATGACACATCCTTTTAGAAGGGTGTGTGAAAAACCAATAGGTTATATAAAATGTGAGAGAGAGAAAATTAAAAATATATATATAACGAAGAACATTTGTGTGTATATCAATAGATGCATGAACACTTGATTGTGCTAGGATTCAACCGAACCATTCAGAATAATAAGTTTTTTTTTTGCACTACAATAGGTAACATCCTTGTCCAATGGTTAATTATATTCACTTGGATCATTGGTGGATTCCTAGTCTGCTGTGAAATTCTGATATGAAATTTACCAGAACCCCAATAATGGTATCGAAGGGAACTTGCGAATTTTTTAAATCATTTTATATATTTATTTATATTTGATATGAACAAACATATTATCATGATTATACGAATGATTAATGGGTGTTTTGATTAATCATGCATGAAATAGATTTATAATATTAATATACGATTAATAAGATAAATAGTTTAATATGGTTAAATAATATTGTTTGTAACATGTTCATATTAATTCGATTGGTACAAACACTAAATTATATGTTATAAAAAATATTGTAATATGGTTACATCCATAAATTAATATATAGTGGTTGTTTAAAGTGATTAAATATTCGTAAAATTATTACGAAGATGTTTAAATGTTAAATAGTTTTATAGATGAAACTGTAATTTGATTACAGCCATAAATTGGTTTTATAAATCATTATTTTAGGAAATATGATTATAACTCATTCAATGAGTTAGCAATTTATTTTTGTTTCGAGGGCTCTACCCTAATTCCCTACTAGGGGCGATGCCCCTAGGACTCCAAAATTTAAATGCCTCATAAATAATTAATTTGATTAATTATAATCATGATAAAGTGATGCTAGATGAATATTTTGCATGGTGCATGGCTATGGCCATTTACCCCATATGAATGGATTAGATGTGTTGATGTTGTAAGTTAAATATGGCTTATGTGTCATGCCTTTTAATTTGCAATCAAGTTATAAAATTCTTTTCTCATCTAATTCCCCTCGAATGTTACTCGAGGTTTCCTTCTAGTTGTGTAATGTATGATTAGAATAGTAGTAGATTAGAAGGTTATTCTAAAGGAGAAAGCAACCACCAATATATAACAACCGAGAAAGCACTTGGAGAAGATACAATCCCTTTGGGTTGACCTTTTAATTTTCTCATTAGCTTCAGAAAATCATTTTAGTTGGGGTCATAACCATGTCACATTTATTTTGTGGTTTTGCAATATATGTTGATACATAACTAGCCTAGTAAAATAAATGCAAACACATTTAAATGTATGTGATGCATGTTAAATTGGTTATTTTACTAAGTAATTAAAGGAATCCCTCAAATTAAAATAAAGTCAATAAAAGATGTCTACCATAGTTTGATACTCATTATTGTCTCGATCAATATTAGATAGGATTTCCAAAGTGAACTATCATTATTTATCTTGGTAGAATGCGATAGGATAATTATGATATCCAACCTATTGAACTTTGGGTGAGACATAACTAAGGTATCTCAATTCGATTGAGAACTTAGAGGCATAAAATTAGAAGATGCACCATTAGATGGGCTAAGAACAAAATATATTGTTCACCTAATTATCCAAGAGTTGCATTAGATATAATTGGTAAATGTTACCTGTCTAAACCACATTTTGGGTGATTAGCCAAAGGTAACTCAGGACAAGGTCAAATATGAATCTTGGCCCACTAAAGGAATAATTTAAAAAGAAAATTGAGAAATTAATTTCAACCTAATAATTTAGTGGGATGATCATTTAATTAAAGCCCTAATTAAATAAATTTTAAATATGATACTAATTTCTACATAATTTTAGATTACCATGTCAGCAAACACATCAAACAACTTATCACTATGATCTATCTTTGAGAAGGACAAGCTCAATGGAGCTAATTATCTAGATTGGTATAGAAATTTGGGGATTTTCCTCAAACAAGAAAAGAAACTCTATGTCCTAGAGTAGCTTATTCATGAATCACCTACTCCTAATATCCCTCGTGCTGATAAGGATGCTTATAAAAGATATCAATATGATGTTTTGGATGTAGCATGCTTTATGCTTGCCCCGATGAACTCTGAGCTTTAGAAGCAACATGAGAACATAGATGCTTATGATATGGTTGAACATTTAAAATAACTTTATCAAGAGCAGACAAGGCATGAGAGGTATGAAGTATCTAAGGCCTTGTTTTAAAGCAAGATACCACAAGAGAGCCCTGTTGGAACTCACATACTCAAAATGATTAGGTATATTGAGGATCTAGAAAGGTTGGGCTTTCCATTGAGCCAAGAGTTGGCTACTCATTTAGTTTTGCAATCATTTCCTAAAAGCTATAATAATTTATCATGAATTACAACATGAACGAAATTTCCAAAACTTAGCCTGAATTTTTAAGTATGTTGAGAACTAATGAACATAATCTTAAAAAAATCAAGCCCATAATGATGGTGTAAAAGAGAAAAAAATGTAAGCCCAAAGGTAAGGATAAACCCTAAACCAAAAGAAATGTAAAATCTTCTGCATTGAAACCTAAGGGAGGGATGGTTAAGGAATGTGCTCACTTCTACTATGGTCAGTTTGGACATTGGAAGAGGAACTACAAAGAATACCTAAAAGAATTGAAAAAGAAGAAAGGAAGTGAGACTTTTACCTCAGGTATTTATGTTGTTGAATTCAGTTTATCTACTTCTTTATCATGGGTATTAGATATCGGATGTGCTTCTCATATTTTTAATAATGTGTAGGATCTTAGAAAGAGTAGATCATTGACAAAAGCCGAGGTGGACCTATCTGTTGGCAATGGTGCAAGAGTTGCTGCCATAGCTGTAAGATCCTATATTTTATATTTGTCTACTGGACTTATTTTAGAACTTGAGAATTATTATTATGTGTCAGCTTTATCTAGAAACCTTATTTCTATTCCTTGGTTGGAAGAGAAAGGTATTTCATTTATAATAAAGAACTAATATTTTTATATTTATTTAAGTGAGATGTTCTATTGTAGTGCACAATTAGTGAATGGTCTATATGTTCTAGACCTTGAAAGCCTAGTTTATAACATAGATACAAAATGGTTAAAATCTAATGATTCAAACCAAACATATCTCTAGGACTATCACCTAGGCCATATAATAAGAAATACATATCTAAACTTCATAAAGACGAAATTCTAGACTCATTTGATCTTGAATCATATGAAGTATGTGAGTCTTGTCTATTAGGAAAAATGACTAAAACTCCTTTTACTGGTCAAAAAGAATGGACAAATGAATTGTTAGGACATATGCATAGTGATGTATGTGGCCCTTTCAATAAAATAGTTAGAAGAGACTTCTAGTATTTCATTATATTTACTGATGATTTTAGTAGATATGGCAATGTGTATGTATTGAAAAACAAGCCATAGTCCTTTTAAAAGTTTAAAAGTTTTACATGAAGTACAAAATCAACTTGGAAAAAGTATTAAAATACTTTGATCAAATCGAGGTGGTGAATACTTATGCTAAGAGTTATGTGATCATCTTGCTTAGTGTGGGATCATATCCCAACTCACTCCACATGAAACATCACAATGGAATGGTGTATAAGAAAGAAGGAATCGCACTCTGTTAGACATGGGTAAATGAATGATGAGTCATGTAGATCTTCCTTCTTCCTTATGGGGACATGCTCTAGAGATAGCTGCTTTCACACTTAACCATATTCCATCTAAGGTAGTTACAAAGACACCATATTAGATATGGACAGGAAAGAGTCACAAAATATCTTTCATGAAGATTTGGGGTTGTGAGGGTTATGTTAGACATCAAGTCTCATAGAAACTAGGATTCAAATCTGACAAATACTATTTTTATAAGATATCACAACAAAGAGATACTACATTTATATTCTCACATAAGACAAAGTGGTGTTGCTAGAAATAGTGTTTTTCTAGAAAGTGAATTTATTTCTAGAAGAACTAGTGGGAGAAAAATAGCTTCTAAAGAAATTTGAGAAACACAAACTAGCATTGAGACTTTGATGAAACCAGAACAAACATCACAAAGTGTTGTGGATCATAAACTTGTTGCACCACAATAAGTTATGGAACAACAACCTGTTTGAGTAGAATGAGCTCTGCATAGATTTGAAAGGATACGTCATCAGCATGAAAATGTTTCTCTTCTCCTATCTGATCACAGTGATGTATTACTTGTTGATCAAAAAGAGCCTACATCCTATAAAGAAGCTATAAAGAGTATAGATTCTGAAAAATGGCTAGATGCCATGAGATTTGAAATGGAATCCATGTATACCAACCAAGTATGGACTTTGGTTGATCCACTTAAAGGGATAAATCTCATTGGGTGCAATTGGGTTATTAAAAGAAAAACTGATATGGATGGTGATGTGCATACCTTTAAAGGGTGTTTGATTTCTAAAGGTTTTAAACAAATTCATAGTATAGACTACGATGAAACATTTTCACCATTTATGATTCTTAAATCCATTCAGATTTTGCATGCTATTGCAACTTACCATGATTATGAAATCTAGCAAATGGATGTCAAAATTATATTTTTTAATGGGACTCTATTTGAGGATGTGTACATGACACAACTTGAAGGTTTTGTTGATCCAAAAGATGCTACAAAGATATGTAAGTTGCGAAGTCCATTTATGGATTAAAGCATGTTTCAAGATGCTAGAATCTTTGATTTGATGATGCAATCAAAAAGTTTGGTGATGAACCTTGTGTCTACAAAAATATTTGTGGGAGCACAATTATCTTATTTTATATGTAGCCAACATACTTCTCATTAGAAACGATATCCATGCCTTACAATCTCTAAAGACTTGGCTTGAAAATTATTTCTTAATGAAAAACTTAGGTGAAATTGCTTGTATATTAGGCATAAAGATCTATAAAGATAGATCTAAGAGATTGCTTGGTCTAAGTCAGAGTAAATATATTAACAAAGTATTTAATCATTTTGCCATCCAAAATTCTAAGAAAGGATTATTGCCAATGTCACATAGAGTGCATGTTTCTAAGGGTTTATGTCCCTCTACTAAAGAGGAAAGATAACCCATGTATAAGATTCCATATGGATCTACTATTGAGTCTATCATGTATGTCATGATTTGCACTCGTCTTGATGTCTCATATGTATTCAGTATGATGAGCAGATATCGATCAGATTTAGGTGGGAGTCACTAGATAGCAGTAAAGGATATTCTTAAGTACTTAAGAAGGACTCATGATTATTTCTTGATATATGAAGGTGATGAGGAGCTCATTGTAAAGGTTTACACTAATGCAAGCTTCCAAACTGACAAGGATGATTCAAGATCACAGTCAGGTTATGTATTTTTTTTAAATGGTGGTGTTATGAGCTAGAAGAGTTCAAAGCAAGATATAGTTGTTGATTCTACTATAGAAGCAGAGTATATTGCTGCTTCTAATGTGGCAAAAGAAGCTATTTAGATCAAAAAGTTCATAATAGAGCTTGATGTAGTTCCTAGTATAACTATTCCATTAGACCAATATTGTGACAACAATGGGGCTATTTTATAGACTAAGGAACCTAGATCTCATCAGCGGTCCAAACACATACTTCAGTGATTCCATCTCATTCGAGAGATTATCGATGGAGGAGATGTGAAGATATGCAGGATACTTACAGATGACAACATAGCAGACCCACTAACCAAGGCTTTAGCATAGAGGAAGCATGATGGTCACACTAGGTCACTAGGTATTAGATGCTTTAGTGATTGGATTTAGTGCTAGAGAGAGAGATTGTTAGAGTATACCCTAAAATTCAATCATTAGATGTTTCTTTTGGGACTTTTGTATCATATCTTATATATATTAAGGCATCATTTTATGATTATTATATTTATTTAGATCTATGCAAATATTAGATGAATAGAATAATGCCCTAGAGTGATATATTCTATGGAATACTACTTTAAATTGTCCCTAGTCAAATATTAATATTCAAGGGAAGTATTAATACTTAAAGACTAGCATGTAGGTTGACTAATATGAGATATTAATTTAACACATGAGTATATGTTGGAGAACATATAATGAACTGGCCCGCTATGAGAATGTTGCATGGATTGTTATATTAGTGTCATACACATTATCATAGTGACTATTATTATGAATTATCCTTTGACTTGGAGTCACTATGGTTCCCTACATATGGAGTTGTTACTTTAGATTCTACAAGTATCACCTATAAAAAGGATGGTTATAAAGTTATTTACAAGGTATATAATAAAATTGTGCAGAGGGAAATGATTGATATAGATGTAATTTTTCTTCTATATAATGGAAGTGATATCAGTTGGCTCCTTGATTGAGTAGGACTACTAAAATGCATGACTATGCTTAAATAAGTCAATATGAGATATTGAGCTTATTTGTTTAAATTAGTCTACTCAAAGATCAAGAAACATATAGATTAATGTGATGATGACATGATATGTGCCTCACAAATCAATCTAGATATTATGTACAAAAGGACTAAGTCATACAATAAAATAAGTCATGAAATTAGGTTAAGTCGAATCTATTATATTTTCATCACTTGGGAAGCAATGATATGTTGCTAAATACCACTTATTGCTTGATTCTTTAAAATGAGATTTTAAAGTCACTACCAATATTACGGAAATCTGTTGGGTCACGCACATAAAAACATATATATATTTGTAGTTCATTTTATTTTAGTTAGATTAAAATAAACTGGGCCTAATCTTAAGTCTTAAATTCATTTCAAATCTTAAGCTAATTGGACTAAAGAGTTTGGTCCAATTAGTAGATGTTTGGGACTTGGACCTTTAAAATGGGCCCAAACTTAAAGCTCACGTATCTCTCTTTTAGAATGGTGTGTCATTAATGACACATCCTTTTCATTAATGACATGCCCTTTTAGAAAGGTATGTGAAAAATCAAAAGGTTTCATTAATGACACATTCTTTTTAGAAAGGTGTGTGAAAAAATCAAAAGGTTTCAATTAATGACACATCCTTTTAGAAATGTATGTGAAAAACTATTAGATTTCATTAATGACACATCCTTTTAGAAAGGTGTGTGAAAAAACAAAAGGTTATATAAAATAGGAGAGATAGAAAATAAAAAATATATATACAACTAAGATACGTTTGTATGGATACTACTAGAGGCATGGATACTTGACTGTGCTAGGATTTGACCGAACCATTCGGAATCAAAAGTTTTTTTGCACTACAACATGTAACATCCTTGTTGTTTAATTTTTTTTACTTGTATCATTGGTGGGTTCCTAGTCTGCTCCAAAATTATGATATAAAATTTATCATAACCCTATCACTTATATTATTTTCACAGTTGTAAAATATCAAAGTTCTTGTAATCATTATGTGATATAATTGAATAGTAACCAGCATCTAAGTTCCACGACAGCTCACTCATATTCAATGTTTCACCCCGTCATTACCCCCTCACTAAATAAATAGAGAAGCCATCATCTTCAAATAAAGTATTCATATTTGTACTTGGAGCCTAGCTAAAATTACTACCATACTTAGTGCCATAGTATGAAAATAACTCAATCACCTTTTTGTGAACAACTCTTTTAGGTTGGTATTCATGGTTCATACATTTGGATATGTATCTCAAAATATTTTTTAATCCTTCCAACTTAATCTTAGGATCCATGAACACTACTAAAATTCACCCAATTACCGACCAATTATTTGGTCGGTAATTGGTATTTTTTTGGTGTGTAAACCAATTACTGATCATTTACCGACCAAATTATTTAGTCGCGATTTTGCCTGTCAGTAATTTTTTCATAGAAAAAAAAAATCAGTTGGTCGGTAAATTACCGACCAATTACCAACCATTTATCGATAAACAATTACCAATTATTTTTAGAGCATTTTTCGACCAAAAAAAATAGGTCGGTAAATGGTCTCCGAATGGTTGGTAATTACTGCCAAACTTATGACCAAAAACTGACCAAATTTTTTTAATATCATTGGTTGGTAAATGGTCTCTAAATGGTCAGTAATTACCAACAAAATTGTGACCAAAAACGACCAAATTTTTTTAATATCATTGGTTAGTAAAATGGTCTCCAAAAGTATTACCAACCTTTTGGAGACCATTTACCGGCCAATGATATTAAAACATTTTGATCAGTTTTTTTCTCTCAATTTGGTTGGTAAATTAATTTTTAAATATTTTTTAAATGCCATTTTGAGTTTGATATCTTGCTATATATATATATATATAGATTATGAAACAAAAGAAAAGTACAATAATGCATGCATATGATATAAAGAGAGTAAAAAATATTTTAAAACAATCAAACTAATATATACTGCATATATATAGTAAATAAGTCAAGAGAAAATAAAAACATGAATTCCCAAATCTAAGTTTTAGACATAAAAAAAAGTATGTAATACACTCAATCATCCAACCTAGTGTCATAATCATGATGATGAGATGTATCTGGTCCATATGGTGAGATGTCGGGTACTAGGGTAGAGCTATCTGCTACTGCTAATCTTGATGCGGTTGATACAGGTGCTACTGTAGGTGCTGGAGTAGATGATGTAGCTGGAGCATTACGCCAAATAATCTGAGGTAGATCATCAGGGTTGAACTGTAGTCCTTCTTTCTGAAACTTCTTTGTAATCTAGTCAAAACACAGACACAACTCATTCTATGGTATATATGTACACATACATATATACTGATATATATGTACAAGTATTTACATAAAGTAGAGCGTAAACACCTATTATGGAGCATGAACATCAAACATATAGATATTCTGTCATAAGCATAAAAAAATAGGAACAAACACTTTAACAAGTACTTCAAAAATCATCTTTGTTTGTTCGAAATTGCATCGAACCTACAAACACAAGGCACAAAAATTTACAATTAGATTTTATAGGATGAAAGTTCAATACATACATACATGCATACAGTACATAAAGTATAATCTATCCATGAAATTGAAGTTGCTTTCCCGCCCCCAGCTCCTCCATTCACCATCTTTCTACTGTGACAAAGCTATCCTAGTCGCGATGCGTCATGTCTAGTGAAAAATCACTTCTCTTCTATAAGCTTCGTATGGAAAACATTACAATACCATATCTGTACGAATTAAACAAGTCAATCAAATCAAAATAAATAAATTTTTATTTTGATAAATATATAATACTACAGTATATATGTACATATATAATGAAATATTTATGTACATATATACTAGTGTATACATATACACTACAGTATATATGTACATATACATATATACTAGTATATATGTACAAATATTTATATGTACATATACACTAAATATATGTACATATACACTATAGTGCATAAGTATATATATACTAGTGTATACATATACACTATAGTATATATGCATACACTGGTATGTAGTGTACATATACATCATGACCCACAACATCACAAACCATTCTATGGTATGTAGTGTGATTCATATTATCCGAGACCATCTGATCAGTTTACTTATTGACACTTGTTTTGAACTTTAACACTTCTTGTGGACTTGCTTCTCACCATAGTATATCCAAACATAGTAATCCGGCACAAAATCATTTCTAAACAAATGTACCTTCACAGTCTCAACATTCAAAAACATTTTATTCTGACATTTAACTAAAGTGCAATGACACTTATAGCTGTGCCACCATTCACACACTTAGGATGTCTTAGAGCAAACTCAACAAATTCATCAATTTTATCCCCCATTCATTAAAGAACATTTCATTCACTATTCAACCCTCGTATATCTATTAATGATCATCTTCCATAACTATTCGCAAAAAAAAATCAATTTAGTAAACAAACGCGATTACCCTAAATTAATTTTATGTTCATTAACAATTTATTGTGGTTCCGATAAAGTTTTTTTTGCGCGTGTGATATGCAACCTACTACACATCCACCTCCACCTCCACCCATCCAATAGTTATTTTCTCTTCAATAGTTTTGGTCCTAATCCATTATGGAGCATGAACATCAAACATCTAGAAATTCTATCATAAGCATAAAAAAATGGATCAAACACATTAACTTGGGCTGCAAAAATAATCTTTGTTTGTTCAAAATTGCGTTGAACCTGGAAACACAAGGCACAAGAAATTTGCAACTAAATTTTACAAAATGAAATTTCAATACATACATACATACATACATGGATACATACATACATGGATACATACATACATGGATACATATATACATATATGACCTTTTTATCTTCTAATAAATGCAAATTGTAATAGAAAAATAAAATTTTTTTTATAACTTATTAATCTTAACACACTATGCCTAATCTGAATACTAAACAAAGTTTTTCAATCAACTACAAATTATTTTCCCATTTGTTGCATCTTAACACATAATGAGGAGCAGCTTACGAGATTATGAAATTTGCTTGTAAAACTTCTAATTGCATCATAAAAGACTATTAGACCACATACCTGTCATGTATGGAGCCATTGGGCTTTCTCTCGAGGCCTAAACACATTGTATGGGTTGGTATCATTAAAAGGTGGATGAGGTTTCAAAATCAACCACACCTCATTACACCAAACACTTAGGAAAAATGTCAGTAAGATGAAAATAATTCAAAACTCAAATAAATAGCAAGTAGGCAATAGAATCTGTAAAAGCAACTCTTGTGATTCATTAATCACAGAAACTGTTATTTATGAGCAATGTCAAACATAGAGGCATCAAAATGACCGGGTTGTGTCGGAATGGCCCATTATAGTGTGACATATATGTATAGTTATATGTTATTATACATATAGTATATATAATTATAAATAAGTATATATAGTTAAACATATAGGTATATATAGATATATTCATACAAGTAATTATAAGTAATTATACATAAATGTAAATAAAGTTATAAACAAATATATAGATTTACATATATGTATACATATATGTATACATAGTTATAAATATAGTAATATTTAATTATATAGACTTTTTATAGGTATACAAATATTTATTTATAGTTATACACATATAGTTTAACATAATGTTGTATATTATTGTACAATGAACTATAAATATAGTTACATGTGGTTATACATATAGTTACACATATAGTTACACATATAGTTAAACTTATATTTATACATGTAGGTATATATATTTGTTCATTTAATTTTATATATTTATACATATATATATTCAATATAAGTTGTAAATTATATATTTAAATATTGTTATGTATAAAGCTTTTATAGTTATACATATAGTAAGTTACAATTATTTATAGTTATATATTATTGAACATATAATATATATAGTTATAAATAGTTATATATAATTAAACAAATAGTTATATATAGATATATTAATACAAATAGTTATAAGTAGTTATACATAAATGTATACAAATATATAAACAAATATATAGATTTAGATTTATGTATACATATATGTATACATAGTTACAAATATAGTTATATTTAATTATATAGAGTTTTATATAGTTATACAAATATATATAAATAGTTATACACATTTAGTTAAACATGATGTTGTATGTTGTTATACAGTAATTATAAATATAGTTACATGTGGTTATACATATAGTTACACATATAGTTATACTTATATTTATACATGTAGGTATAAATATGTTTTCATTTAATTTTATATATTTATACATATAGTTATGTATAGGTATAGATATAGTAAAATACTTTTTTATATACTAATATATACAAATATATATTAAATATAAGTTGTAAATTTTATATTTAAATATAATTATGTATTGAGCTTTTATAGTTATACATATAGTAAGATACAATTATTAAAGTTCTATATTATTATACATATAATATATATAGTTATAAATAGTTATATATAATTAAATATATAATTATATATATATATATATATATTCATACAAGTAGTTATAAGTAGTTATACATAACTATATACAACGTTATAAACAAATATTTTGATTTAATTATATGAATAGATATATGTATATATAGTAACAAATATAGTTATATTTAATTATATAGTGTTACATTATTATACAAATATTTATATATAGGTATACACATATAGTTATAAATATGTATGTAGTTAAAGATATAATTATATATAACATTTATATACTTATACATTTAGTAAAATACAATTATATATAGTTATATATTATTATACATATAGTATATTTTGTTAGAAATATAGTTATATAGAATTATACATATAGTTATACATTATTATATACCTAAAAATTAGTTATGTATAGTTATGAATATAGTTATAAAAATAGTTTACTTAATTATTAATATAGTTATAAATACTTTTATATATAATGGCATATAATTATATAATTAAACAAATGTTTAGATATAATATTTGTGATTAAAATATTTTTATAAATGTTACTTATATATAATTATATCTATGTAACACTTTTATAAATAATATATAGTATATATATCACATTTATATAAACATTATAAATATTCTATATTTATATAAAAATTAATATGTAATATAAATGTTTACAACATTGTATAAACATTTTATGTTATATAATTGTTATATAAAAAATTATATGAATGGATAGTTTTATGTAAATGTTGTAAAGATATTTATAAACATTAATACATATGTATAAATATTTTTATATAATATTATATGTTAATATAAATAATTCAGTGTTTATATATAATGTAATACATTTATATAAATTAAAGTATAGACATTTATATATAATGTCATACGATTATATAAATGTATACAACTTTATATATACTATTACATGTTTATAATTTATTCAGAGAGAACAAAAATAAAACCCATTAGCATTAAGTTACATTTTCTTAAGTTACAAAAGCAGAAAATATCAAGCATTATATATTTTCTTAAGTTACAGAAAGAGAGAACAAGGTGCAAATATTAAGTATTTTAAATCGATAAAACCCTAAAAATTTAAACAATAGAAGAACAAAGATTACATTGCCAATTTATAGTTTCTTTAATCTTGTAGAGTCCAAATCATATAGGTGATATGAAAATAGAAGCAAAAAAAAAGAATTTCGAGCAAAAATTAAAAAAAGTTAATACTCGATTATTTTGTAAATATGAAACCCCACTAGTTCTAATCAAATTGAGAGAGATAAAGATATATATATATATATATATATATAGCATTCCGAAGGAGAAGAACAAAGATAATATTACCTAGTAACAAGAAGAGATTGATTTTTCTAGGTTGCTCCCGTGTAGTCATGTTTCGTCTCTCGTTCGAACTTTGAAAGATTGAAATTTTGCCAAGTGTTAATGACTTAGCGAATTATTTTTCAATAGAAAGCTTATATAAATATTAAACCACATGTAAATATATATAAAAAATACATTAAAATAAGACAAAAATAAATTGATAAAAAATAAATAATTTAAATAAAATATTTGAAACATATTTTTATTTAACCATATATGTTATTATTTAATAAATTAATAAAAGATACTATATAGTAATAAACTATTCATATATATATATATAATATGGTACTAAAAATATAAGAATTCAATTTATTTTTTATTAATATAAAATGAAATATTTATAAAAGCATTAAATTTGAATCTTTAAGTCATTATAAATTTTATAGTTTGAAGTGTTGAATTAATAACCACACTAAAATATTAATTATTTAAATCATCAAAGATTTTGTAAGTAATTAAAACATCAATATATTAATCTTAAAATATCAAATTATTTTCTTTTTAAATTTATGAAAAATTTAAATTTTTTTAATCAAAAAATTTAACCTAGGAATTACAGACAAAAATTTTGGTTGGTAAATGTTTGGCAATTACGACGTTATAAATTTTTTGGATCGCCACTTTACCTACCATTTTTCATGGTAATATATTTTTGGTCATTAAATGGTCTGTATTATCAATATTTTTAGTAGTGGAAGGTAGCTAGACATATAGAGATGGAATGGTGGACCAGTACTTTAAGTATTTGGTTTCTATCTCAATAGTCATGTCACTAAAAATTTAGTTCATCTCTTAACTTCATAAACATGTCACTAATATTACATATGCACATTAGTGAAATGCAAGTAATGAGATTATAATCTAATGAACACATGTTTATCGTGTCATCAAAAATCTTTAGGAATTTTATAAATGAAATTACAAATGAATATCTTAATTTTCATCATCATTATCTTCTTTCTTTTATTTTTATTCTTTTTTTTCTTCTTCTTTTTATATTTTTTATTCTCCTTCTTATTATATTTTTTATTCTCCTTCTTATTATTATATTTTTTATGCTTTTTCTTATTCTTCTTATTTTATATCTAACTCTTCTCTATCTCCTTCGACATAGTCAATATCATCATCTTTTTCTTTTTTTTCCTATTCAACTTCTTCAAATTTTTATTTTTTTTATCTTCTTATTCTTAAATCCTAGTCTTCTTCTTCTTGTTCATCTTCATCATCATCTTATTTTTCCTTTTATTACTAATATAAATATTATTCTTTTTCTTTTTCTTTTCTTCTCCAACTTATATTCCATCATCATCATCTTTTTCTTCTTCTAAATTCTATTTCACTTTTTCTTCTTGTTTTTTATCATCATCATCTTTTTTATCCCCTTAATTTTCTTCATCATCATCATGATTATCACAACAACAACATCATCATCATCATGTTCTTAATCTTCATCATATTCAACTTCTTTTTTTCTTCTTCATCATCTTTTTGCTCACCCTTCTCTTCTTCTTCTTCTTCTTTGTGTTGTTTTGTTGTTGTTGTTGTATTTGTTCATGATCATCATGATCATCATGATCACCATCATTATCATCTTATTTTTCTTCTTTTTTCATTTTCCTTTTCTTCATTTTTATATCATTATTCTTTTTCTTCATCATCATCTTCTTCTTCTTCTTTTTCATCATTATCATCATCACCTTCTTTGTCATGTTCATCATGATCATCATGTTTTTCAATTTCTTAGTCTTTTTCTCCAAATTTTTTATATTATTTATCTTCTTATTTTTCTTATTTATCTTCTTATTCTTCTCTATTTTCATCTTATTCATCTGCTTGTTTTTCTTTCACATCATCATAATCATAATCATCAACTTCTTCTTCTTTTTATTTATCATCGTTTCTTTTTTTACAACACTCTTATCATCATAATTATCATAATCTTTTTATTCTTTTTATTCTTTTTTTTTCATCATCATGATGATCATCATCATATTCTTTATCATCATATTCTTCTTCTTCTTCTTTCAATTCATCTTCTTTTTCATCATAATCATCATCTTCTTCTTCTTCCATACTTTTTTTTGTATTTATTTTTATTTTTCTTCTTCTGCATTTCTTTCATTATAATCATCATAGACTTTTCTTTCATCATCATCTTTATCTACCTCTTCTTCTTCTTCTTCTTCTTGATCATCATCATCTTCTTCTTCTTTCATTTTATCTTTCTTTCTTCTACTTATTATTATTATTTTAATTATTATTCTTCTTCTTCCATTTTCTTTGAATTTTTTATTTTCTTTTTCTTAGTCTATACTTATTTTTTTTTCTTTTTTCTTTTTTTCCTTATGCTCCATGTCTTCATCTTCATCATCAATAACATCATCATTTACTTCTTCTTCTTCTTTATCTTCTTTTTGTTTCTTATTCATTATCTTTTTTTTCTTTTTCATTATCTTCTTCATCTTCATATTCCGCTTATTTTTCATCATGTTCTCCTTATTCTTTTTCTTCTTTATCCTCTTCTTTTTCTTCTTCTTTTTATTTTGTTTCTTCATCATTTTAGTCATCATCTTCTTCTTCTTCATGATTTATTTTTTCTTGCATCGAGGCATTCTTGTACTTCCACTCAATTCATGATTTCCATAATTTGTAGGAGATTATTAAATGAAGTGTCTTTGTTATCCATGTCTCAATGGGGTTTTCATGATCCTTCATCCACCTTGTATGGAGTTTTATATGGAGGAGAGATAATTGACTAAAGATCATTAATATTTTTTATAATAGTTTTAGATATTTGTTGCTAACTTGTAGGTGGATAATAGATGATCTTGACTTTCTTCATTATTCAAGAAACAATAGCATTTCATGGTTGAATTGATGCCCTTATTTTGTAATTATATGTCAACTAGAAGCCTATTTTTTAGTACTATCCACATGAAGATTGTTATTGTTGGTGGTAAGACTTTGTTCCAAATGTTCTAAAAAATAAAAGAATTTGGCTTTTGTTGGTAATTTTTTTTTGCTTTGATCACTTTATTCATAATTTTCCATCATGTGTATGTGTATCCTTGCATAACTTTTTGAGTCAACTTGTTTAATGTTTTGAATTTTTTTTTTTGATTTAAAATTCTTCTCTATGTGTGCATATCTTTTTTCTTTCATTTTGCTTCCTCAAGGCTTAGATTCTTATACTATTTCCTATTCAAAAATTTTGCTCATAAATCTTCAATGGTTTTGATATTCCACTTCATTTTACTATCAAAAGATATGTCTATGATGGATATCTTGTGAAATTTTTAACTTTTTGCTCTTTATGGAGGCATATATCATCTCATTTTACCTAGTTGAGCTTGTGTTTACCATCTTTAATGCCCTGTAGAAAATTCAAGAAGTACTTTTCTAGCTCTTGTAGTATTCTATTTGGAGGATCCAATGTCATTAGGGTATGTATAGGATGCTTAATAGGACATCCTTTATCAACATGAATCTTCTTGCCATGTTGAGCATCGAGGTCTTCTAGCTAGAAAACTTCTTTTGAATAGATTTTATAATTGATTCAAAGTTTGTGTCATTTTTTCTTCATATATTAGACACCATAAAGATGTCATCATGATGCATTTCATATGGAAACTAGTTATTATTATTTCTTTGTTTATAGTAGTTTTATAGGCAATGGAGGACATAAGAAAATGACATTTGTCCTAGTTTATTTGTTGTCCCATTTACTCCTCATATTCTTCTAGAAATTCTAGAAGATGTTTTAGTGATGTTTTTCTATCATTAGTAAGGATAACCACATCATATGCATATATTAAATGGGTGATATGTGTGGTGAGCATATGTCTAAATTTTCTCATTTATGAAGTTACCATTGAGATTTCTTGATAGAATTCTTATGAATATGGTGATGAGGGATGATGAAAATGGATCTCAATTTCTTTAGTCCAATCTTAGATTAAAATAGTCATGTGTTTCTCCATTAATGCAGATTAAAAACCAATTATTGGCGACATTTCTATAAAATGAGATCTTCCACTCTTCTGAGAATCTGAATTTTCTCATAGTGTGACAAAATATACTGCATGATACTTCGTCAAGAGTTTTAGCCACATCTAGTTTGATTACTATATCATGTCATTGACTTTTCTTTTTTATATTTGAAATCTTTTATTGAATGAAGAAAATATTTTTTGTGATTGATCTATCCTTAACGAATGTTGATTACTCTTTTGACATTATTTTAGGGTGAGTATCCTTCAGTCATATGGCTAATAATTTAGTAACTATCTTGTTTATAACATTGCATAAGAAAATTGGTCTAAGGTATTCATTGGTTTTTATTCTCTCAACCTTGGGGACAAAAACTAATGTAGTAGTTATCCATGCTCTTGACATGTCATGCCTGCAAGAAAGAAAAATTTATTAATTTAATTAAATCTCCTTCTATATTGTCTAAGGAGCTTTGGTAAAATGTATCACCTATTCCATCTAGCCTTGCTATACTTTTTTGTTTAGGCTAAAGACTACATCCTTGATTTCTATTTTTCTGGGGATATCATTATCTTTTTATTATCTTCATTTATCACTAAAGTGAATATTTTTGCCATCATTGTGGGAGTACTATTCTCTGTTCCCAACATGAGAAGCTGGCTAAAATAGTCCACAATTGTTTTGGCTAAATCTTCCTCATTCTAAATTCATTAGTTTTACTTGTTTTAGATTCTACTAATGTTATGTTTCTTACTACGTATTCAGATTGTGGATTGAAAGAAGGCATTGTTTTTATTTGTTGTAGAGGATCATTTTAATTTTTCCCTTTGTTTTAAATATTCTTCTTCCATCTTCAATGTTACTTTTAATTTGGCTTGTGTGTGATTTAATTCAGTGTATTTTCTAAGTTATCTTTTTCCTCTATCTCCTTCTCTTTAATTAGTACTAAATTTTCTACTTTATTTATTTGCTTGTTTATGTTTCTGAATTTATTTGTATTCCATTCTTTTAATTTCATTTATTGACTTTTAATTATTTGTGTTATGATTTGGAATTGGTTATATTCTACCATTTCATTCCATGCATTTTCTACAGTCTTGTAAAAATCATCATGTAGTATCCACATTTTTTGGAATATGAAGCGGGCTTTTATCTTTTTTGGGTTGGTTTGAATAGTTATCAGCCACATATTGTGATCTTGTCCATTTTGTTGATATTTTTCCATTGCTTATTTTTTATTTTTGTTCTTCTTCTTCTTTCTCTTCATATTATTTTTTTCTTCATGTTTTTTTCTTCTTCCTTCTTCTCATATTTTTTTCTGCTTCATTTTTTTCAACTTTTTATTTATCTACTTATTCTTCTTCTTATTCATCATCAACAACATCATTATTATCATCTTATACTTATTCTTCTTTTTCTTCTTACTCTTTTTCTTCTTTCTCTTCTTTTTATTGATCATCATCATCATGATCATCTCCATTTTCTTTATCTTATTTGACTTCATATTCTTATAACTCTTCTTCTTTTTTGTGTTTTTGTATTTGTCAAATTTTACTTTTTTATCATCAGTCTTTTTTATTTTATTATTATTATTATTCTACTACTTCAATTACTCCTAGTTCTACTTCTTTATCTTTTTCATTATTATCTTATTTTTCTTTATCTTCTTCCACCTCTTTTCTTTTTTATCCTTTTTTTCTACTTCATCTTCATCGATATCATCATCATCATCATGATCTTGGTATTCTTATTCTTCATCTTATTTGAATTCTTAATCTTATGCCTCTCCTTATTTTAATTCCTCTTCTTTGAATCATTATGGTTCTTCTTCTTATATTACTACTACTTATTATTATTATTATTATTATTGTTATTATTATTATTATTCTATTTTTCTTTTTCTTCATTATCTTATTTTTCCTTTTTTTTTCTTAGCATTTTTCATCATCATCAACATTTTTTTCTTTTTCTTCATTTTCTTCATCTTCATTTTTCTCTTCTCATCATCATCAAAATTTTCTTCAACTCCTAGTTATTTTTCATATTTTTTTTGTTGTTACTCTTCTTGTTGTATATCTTTTTTTTTTTTCTTTATCTTATTTTTGTTCTTCTTTTTTATATTTTTCATCCTCCTCCTCTCATTTTCTTTTTTTTCTTATGTTCTTCTCTCACTCTTTATTCTTCTTCTTTTTCATCATCTTTTTCTTATTTTTCTCCTTCTTTTTTTAGTCATCATTTTTATCATGTTTTTCAACTTTTTCTTCTTATTTTTCTTATTTTAGTTCATAAACATCATAATGATGATGATGATGATCATATTCTTCTTCTACTTCTTCATTTTATTCTACTTCTTAGTCATCTTTTTCTCTTCCTCCTCCTTCTTCATATTATTATTAATTTATCTTTTTTCTTTCATCATCATCATCATCATCATTATCATATTCATCATTTTTATCTTCATCATCTTCTTCTTCTTTTTCCTATTTGCATCCTCATCATCATCATCTTCTTCATTACTTGTATGACCCATATACTTAATGATTTTTGTTGGACATAAACAATCACCCAACAAACTCTTTGTGTTGTGTTACAAATATGTTTTGGAAATATAAAAAGTCAATCTCATATGGACTGTATGCATATTTTGATCAACTAATAATGAATTAATAATTAATTGAGTTGAGAAAATAAACTTTGATCTCAGATAGATACTTAGACTCTTGGGTTAGGTTACATTCTTATGTATCATGAGTTTTTCTTTAATAATGTGACAATGTCATGCTTAATTGTTGGATAAAAAGTAGGATAATGTGGATTTCTCCTTTGACCCCCTAGCATACAAGATGGCTATCAACCATGAACTATCACTATCAAAGATGGTCTACTTATAGTTGTGCCTTTAGTATTCCACCACCAAACCCGTACTTACTTTGTTCATGAGTTTTTCATATTTCTACTCCGTTTACATATTTATTTTCTCTGACCTTAATAGTTATAAAAATCTAAAATAATATTGTAATAATTACATTTGAGTTTTTCGTTTCATAACTATCATACCCATATCAATTAAGATGCATCTCCATAATGATTTCACTATATGAAACATAATTTCTTGTGTGTGTCCAATGACTTACATGTTACTATCCACCATATACAACACACAACTCTTACACTATGCGGAAACTCTAGGTTAGACATTCTATAAAACCCAAATATTATTTGAAGTCCAATTCTTCTAAAAGATACACAATGAAATAATCATACTTTTTTTTTTGTATTTTTGACTTAATGAGTATCATACTCACATCAATTTAACTTACATTAACTTAGTGTTTCCATTCATAAGTTTATCTCATGAGTTAGAAATAGGAGGTTTTTCACTTCCTTCGACATTAATCTCGAGTATGTTATATAACTTAGCTATCACCATCCACCATGGCTAATATGCACAAACATATTTAGTGATGGAACCCTAAAACTTTATTCTACTAAACATTAATATCCATCAACATTCAAAGTATAGAAATTCATTATCCTTTACAAAACCAAAATCATTATAAGTATATACATAAATTAATTTTAGATTTTTAATTAGCCCAATATTAGAAAAGATTTCATGTGAAATTATTAGAGTATCATCTCATCTCTTCGAGGGTTTCCAATGGCATGTATTATGATGATTAAATTTGTTCAGCTTAAATTTGTTCCTGATTGGGAGTGACATCCATGCCCTTTTGGTTGTGGCATGTTCTCCACCTTGAATTTGAATCCCTTAGCTCTTTTTCAAATTTCTTTAAAGTTCATGTTTTATATCATTAGGGTTTTATCATATACTATAGTGAATAATTAAGTTAAACATTGTGATTTTAGGTTGAGATCATGATATTGAATGTTCTTTGAATCTCCTTTGGAGCACAACATCATGGTTGAAAAAAAGTTGCAAGCCAGATAATTTTTCTATGGATCACATAGTCATGGTGGCTAAGAATGTAGTGACTAAGGAAAATACTTTCTAGAAGATAAGATCACTATGAACAAGAATTCAACAGTAATTTTTTGAAGCACATAGTCATGATGACAAAGAAAGTCATGATTGAGGATAATACTTTATGGACCACAAATTTATGCTAGAAAAAAAATTATACGACTGAAGCAATTCCTCTCTAGATCACAAATAAAAAATAATGCTTGAGCTAAAAATTACCTAGTGTTGTGTGATTTTTGTTTTGTAATGAACTTGTCAAGACACTGGAAAATGTTATGATTTTTAATACTGATTTGGTACTTGGTTGTTATGATATAAAAATAGAGTTGCATCAAAATTATGTTTAGATCTATTATAGCCATGACCTCAAGATAAGCTCATATCTATGAGTAATATGTTACATAGTGAAAGATTATGAAATTGAGTGGTCGAATCTTGGCATGCAATGGGTATTGTGACTTGTTGGTAGAGTCACTGCTAAGAAAGGTTATTATGACTTTTCAAGAGAGATATAATAGTGTAAAAATGTTGTGACATACACTATAGTTATCAGCTTTCCATTTTAACTTTCCATCAAGTCCATCAATTATACCTAAATTATATCTGATTATGTTATTATTCATCCAAATCCATCAAAAATATTATTATGTAAAATATTTGAATTTTAGACTTATTTTAGTATAATTACATCATGAAGTTAATCAAAAATACCCACAAAATTCTATACTTTGAGTGATGAACAAACTCTACACTGAAATATTTGTTCGCCATTGAGCAAAGAAACTCATTCTCTCTCTAAGGCTATGTTCAGAATAGGTGTAGGAATAATGAAACAACAAAAAGCAAGCACACAATGAATCAAGATGGAGAAAAAGGTTGAAGGACTATTCGGTTCATTATATTGCACTCCTTCAATGGGAATTAAGCATTGGAAGGCTCAATTCAAGGCATAGATGTGGAAGATTTCTCCATATCTCCCTTGTTGCTAGTTTTTCTTTTCATCATCCTTGAAATTAGATTGCATAATGTACGTTGTCTCTTCCTAATTGAGTTGAGTGTATCCTCAAAAGACCATTCTGCATAATACATATTATTTTAGTTTTCATTGCACTTCTCCAAATCATCTATCCATACTTACTCTTTATAATTTATGTTATTTTTTATCTCTTGATCACTGCTTTTTATCATTCTTTTCCAGTAATTTGAAATGGATTCGTAGAGATTCCAAAAGGCTCCAGCACTAAGCTCTTTTTTTTTGCTGAGATGCAACTCTCACAATACATTATGTTTCTTTACATTGATCATATCTTCTTTTTCCTTTTTGTTCTCGTATTCTTTTCACCTGCTATATCGATTTTTTAATTATATCACAAAGGAACTATGCATTATCATCATCAACTTCCGACATCATTTTCTTTAGTAGGGTGAAAATTTCTTCCAAATCTCCTTTCAATCTACTCATTGGAAATCCATATTTCAATAAAATTTTTTCTTCTAATTTCTATCTAGATATCTTCCTTCCTTCAATGTCAGCTTTAGGGAAGGCTTGCACGTTTTACCCTACCTTAGTTGATTCTTTCTCTTCAAGAACCAACTTTCTCTTCTTATCACCTTCAACTCCTTTGTTCACACCCTCTAATGTCTAGGGATAAATTCATGAGCATCATTCATCTTTGTCTTCAAATGTCAATACTCCTTTGACATGGCACAACATAGTGATTAAGGCGGGGTGAATAATATGGCCTGAAATTTTTGTTACTTAGAAATCAAGAATTGATGCCCTCTCACTATGACAAATTTCAAGATCAATTTATCTTACTTGATGATAGAGAGGTGGAGAGTCGGCTACAAAATAGAATATAAAAAATATAATTACCCTTTGCTTTTTTCCATTAACTCTCCTCTCACTAGGTGTCCATATAGACTTTTTGATGATACGTTCCAACTTTTCTTACCATCAGTCAAAGTATTGGCAATTAGTTTGTAATTTGGTTGTATTTTTAGTATTTTGAAGGTTATACCATCTGTAGCATCCTGCAATCCAAAAACTTCTTTAAGAAATTCTCTAGTAAAATTTATCCAAACTCCTCATAGGCATCACATCTTCTATTGCATGTCTTCAATATTTGAGCAAAACTCCCTCAAGACTATTGCATTGCCCAATGTCACCTGATGAAAAAATTAATCCAATTATTTCTCTCAATCATTAGCTATAATGGTAGGATAATTTTTATTATTCTTTACTCACCCACAAAGTTCTTCTTTGGTAGAGTCGGCATCATCTATCTCATCCCCTTCTTTGTCAAATATATATGTTTAGGCAATGAGATTTGGGAGGAAGTCTCTAAGAGAGTTACCATCTATCACTTTGCCTTTGCCTTACGGCTCAACTCAATTTTTTATCACCTTTCTTAAAGCTTTGGAATTAGTGTTTTTTCATCTATTATAGCATTGAAAACAATAATTAGTTGTCATGATAGGTTTGGTTGGCTATGCGAGAAAAATAGGAATAGTTTTGAGGAAAAATTAGGATTTTTGGTATTTTATATGGTTAAGTCATTAGTCATGGCCAATAAATAATTAGTCATAATTTTGTGTCATCACCACAAATTTTTAAAAAAGTATAATCATAGTTGGGTTTGAGTGCCACTACTTGATTTTTCATGACAAATAGGCATGCATAGGTTTAAGTGTCATGACTTTACTTGTTTTGAAAGAAAGTCGTACTATGTTTGATGTCATTACTTTATTTGGGAGTATGAATAAGTGTTTGATGTCATTTAATATATATAAAAAACAAAAGAAAATAATAGCACACCATCCCAAAAATAAATTTCGGGTTTCCTCCCAAGTAGAAATGTGTTTAACATCTTTAACTAGACTAATTATTTAGTTTTATTTCTATATCAGTAACTTCAGTAGCCAATACTATCTTCTCTATATATTTTGTTAGCATGCCTTCCAGCCATCTATTTCAACATTTGACCATTTATTTGTTCCTTCTTTTTGGATGTTTTTCATCAAATGTCTTGACTTTATTAATAGTTATAGTATCATTGATAATGATACCCTTTACTAATGTCGTGACTTCAGGAAAAATCATGGAATCAACATTTTCCCTCTTAAGTAGTTGTGTCACACCTAGGAAAAATGTTGTGACCTCTTCTAGTAGCCTGTATTTCAATGATGTTGTGACTTTTTTTCTACCATGATTTGTTCCTTTTATGATCCCATTTTTTTAGTCATGACATCATCAAAGTTCATGCCTTCTTTTTGCATAGCAACTTTGGCCTCTTTTTCTCTATGATCTTCATTATTGAAGGTCTCAACTTTATCTTTAAATCCTAATACATCACCAATCAAAAATAAACTTTCTCTAATTATAATGTTTCTAACATTTCAAGAGCTGCCTCAATGATTTCTTCATGTTCTTCAAATAGAAATTTCACAATATCAACAAAATATTCACTATTTCATAGTAGTTTTTTTTTTGTTCTATTTCTATTGTGAATTTGAAAAATATCACAAGATCAAAACAAGCTACATTATCAAGGCCTATGACAACTATTTCTTGTTGCAGATTTGCTTATAATTCATCAACTTCTCCCTCTTATTCAGGGTAACAATTATCCAAGAAATCCTTCCATCTAAATTTCATATCATATCTTTTGGCTATGCATATGCGTCTATCAATTCTCCAACAAGTTTACATGTCATCATATAAGATTTGTAGGCCTTTATGCAGATTGAATTGTACTTATTCTTTGCCCAAATATTGTTTAACCACTCTTTTTCACATCAATCAAAACTTGTTTGGTCACCAAAAATTTTTGTCCTAAGGTCAATGAAGCTTAAGAGTCTTCCTCTATGTCTAACATCATAAAGTCAGCTATTAAAATAAATTTTCCAACCTTGAATAGTACATCCTCAAAAATCTCTTTTGTAAATTTGATTAATTAGTCTGTCATCTATAATGAAAGAAAAGTCAGAGTTATCTCATCAAGATTCAATCTACCTGCTATTGGCAATGACATCAAGTTGACAGTTGCTCTTAATTTGTATAATATCTTCTAGAACACATGCTCTCTGATATCATATGGAATAGTAAAACTCTGACTTTTCACAATCTTTATATATTTATATATGGAATATTGTTGTATATCTAGAACACATGCTCTCTGATATTTATATATTTATATATTTATATATTTATATATTTATATATTTATATATTTATATATTTATATATTTATATATTTATATATTTATATATTTATATATTTATATATTTATATATTTATATATTTATATATTTATATATTTATATATTTATATATTTATATATTTATATATTTATATATTTATATATTTATATATTTATATATTTATATATTTATATATTTATATATTTATATATTTATATATTTGTATACACAAGGAACTGAGTCAGCCATTAAGTTTAACTATCTTTCTGAATCTCAAGTCTATATATTCAACTCGAGTAATAATTAGTTTATTGTTAGTTGGTCAAACTACATACACAATCTTTATGGAATCAATATCTAGATATACAACAATATTTACTACATGTATGACCCTCATACATTTCAAACATTTTTACACAAAAACAATCACCTAATGAGCTTTTTGGACTATATCCCAAATGATAACTTTTGACATAGTAACATAGTCTCAATATCTTTCACCTAAACCAAATTGCTATGATTATTAAAAAATAAAGCTTTTTGAATGTTTATGTATTTATATATTTATATATTTATATATTTATATATTTATATATTTATATATTTATATATTTATATATTTATATATTTATATATTTATATATTTATATATTTATATATTTATATATTTATATATTTATATATTTATATATTTATATATTTATATATTTATATATTTATATATTTATATATTTATATATTTATATATTTATATATTTATATATTTACATATTAATATATTTATATATTTATATATTTATATATTTATATATTTATATATTTATATATTTATATATTTATATATTTATATATTTATATATTTATATATTTATATATTTATATATTTATATATTTATATATTTATATATTTATATATTAATATATTTATATATTTTTATATTTATATATTTATATATTTATATATTTATATATTTATATATTTATATGTTTATATATTATATATTTATATTTTATGTATTTATATATTTATATTTTATATATTTATATATTTATATATTTATATCTTTATATATTTATATCTTTATATATTTATATCTTTATATATTTATATCTTTATATATTTATATCTTTATATATTTATATCTTTATATATTTATATCTTTATATATTTATATATTTATATATTTATATATTTATATATTTATATATTTATATATTTATATATTTATATATTTATATATTTATATATTTATATATTTATATATTTATATATTTATATATTTATATATTTATATATTTATATATTTATATGTTTATATATTTATATGTTTATATGTTTATATATTTATATGTTTATATGTTTATATATTTATATATTTATATATTTATATATTTATATATTTATATATTTATATATTTATATATTTATATATTTATATATTTATATATTTATATATTTATATATTTATATATTTATATATTTATATATTTATATATTTATATATTTATATATTTATATATTTATATATTTATATATTATATATTTATATATTTATATATTTATATATTTATATATTTATATATTTATATATTTATATATTTATATATTTATATATTTATATATTTATATATTTATATATTATATTATATATTTATATATTTATATATTTATATATTTATATATTTATATATTTATATATTTATATATTTATATATTATATATTTATATATTTATATATTTATATATTTATATATTTATATATTTATATATTTATATATTTATATTATATATTATATATTTATATATTTATATATTTATATTTATATATTTATATATTTATATATTATATATTTATATATTTATATATTATATATTTATATATTTATATATTTATATATTATATTTATATATTTATATATTTATATATTTATATATTTATATATTTATATATTTATATATTTATATATTTATATATTTATATATTTATATATTTATATATTTATATATTTATATATTTATATATTTATATATTATATTATATATTTATATATTTATATATTTATATATTTATATATTTATATATTTATATATTATATATTATATATTTATATATTTATATATTTATATATTTATATATTTATATTTATATATTTATATATTTAATATTTTATATATTTATATATTTATATATTTATATATTATATATTTATATATTTATATATTTATATATTTATATTATATATTTATATATTTATATATTTATATATTTATATATTTATATATTTATATATTTATATATTTATATATTTATATATTATATATTTATATATGTATATATTTATATATTTATATATTTATATATTTATATATTTATATAGTATATATTATATATTTATATATGTATATATTTATATATTTATATATTTATATATGTATATATTTATATATTTATATATTTATATATTTATATATGTATATATTATATATTTATATTATATTTATATATTTATATATTTATATATTTATATATTTATATATGTATATATTATATATTATATATTTATATATTTATTATTTATATGTATATTTATATATTTATATATGTATATATTTATATATTTATATATTTATATATTATATATTTATATATTTATATATTTATATATTATATATTTATATATTTATATATTTATATATTTATATATTTATATATTTATATATTTATATATTTATATATTTATATATTTATATATTTATATATTTATATATTTATATATTTATATATTTATATATTATATATTTATATATTTATATATTTATATATTTATATATTTATATTTATATATTTATATATTTATATATTTATATATTTATATATTTATATATTTATATATTTATATATTTATATATTTATATATTTATATATTTATATATTTATATATTTATATATTATATATTTATATATTTATATATTTATATATTTATATATTTATATATTTATATATTTATATATTTATATATTTATATATTTATATATTTATATATTTATATATTTATATATTTATATATTTATATATTTATATATTTATATATTTATATATTTATATATTTATATATTTATATATTTATATATTTATATATTTATATATTTATATATTTATATATTTATATATTTATATATTTATATATTTATATTTATATATTTATATATTTATATATTTATATATTTATATATTTATATATTTATATATTTATATATTTATATATTTATATATTTATATATTTGTATACACAAGGAACTGAGTCGGCCATTAAGTTTAACTATCTTTCTGAATCTCAAGTCTATATATTCAACTCGAGTAGTAATTAGTTTATTATTAGTTGGTCAAACTACATACACAATCTTTATATTATCAATATCTAGATATACAACAATATTTACTACATGTATGACCCTTATACTTTTCAAACTTTTTTACACAAAAACAATCACCTAATGAGCTTTTTGGACTATATCCCAAATGATAACTTTTGACATAGTAACATAGTCTCAACATCTTTCACCTAAACCAAATTGCTATGATTATTAAAAAAATAAAGCTTTTTGAATGTTGATACTTTCATATAGTTTTTCAAAAATTTTGCACTAGTGATTGGCATGAAGTCACCTAATATAAATATTGTGATTATTTATCTAGAAATAGTTGACCAACATAATCAAATTGACTGGATGCTCCGTTCAATCTTACCCTTTCAATAAGTATAGAATAGCCGACTATCTAAATCAAACTTCTTGGGCTATTTAATTAATGGCTTCCATCTAACAATATTTTTATAGAGTAATAGTCAATATTATGCCAACGAAATCAAAGTGTTCAAGTTATTAGTGCTAAAACATATGATAAAATTGTGCTTCAATTACTATATAATAGTTGGTCAATTAAACTAATGATAGGAATTTAAGAATCTTTCCATAATTCTTTTGAGGCATACCAACCAAGATAATTAACATGCATCGATAACAACATAGTCTCCAGGTTCATAATTTGTATATTTTAATCAATTAAATGATCTAATGAAATAAAATATTAACCAATATATATATTTATAAATCAAAAAAATTTATCATATATGTATACTCTATGTGAAATAATGAAATAATTGGTAAATAAGTTAATGAGTTATCTCCTAAAGCTTTGAAAGATAATAATAGAACAAAAAAATTGATAATTAACTTAGTTTTACATTTAGTAGATACATAATTAAAACTATTTTCTTGCTAATATAAGTTATAGAATATTATATAAAAATATATTTATATATGATATTTATCAATTTAGAGAAAACATATAATAGACTTCCTCAAAAGCTAAAATATTGGGCGCTCAGAAAAAAAGAACTATCCATTTCTTATATTGAAATCATTAATATATATATATATATATATATATATATATATATATGATTATATTATAGTAATTATTTTATTTGTAGGAGAGTTATCATTAGAATCTCTATGGTAGCTAGGACTAAATAAATTACTTTTAACTCATATCTTTTTGCTTTAATTTTAGATGACTTGATAAGACATCTTCAAGAAAAGATACATTTGGTATATGTTATTTGCAAATATTATTATCTTAATCAAGGAAACTAGTGAAATCATCGGTCAAAAATTAGAAAAGTGATGTCAGACATTAGAGATTAAAGTTTTAAAAATTTCAACTTCAAGTGGAGGTATTTTCAAAGATGTGATTTGAAGTTAATGATGATAATGATAAAAATGATGATGATCATGATGATGTGATAATGAAATATAATAATCAAAATTTTAAAATAAAATATAATTACAATAAAAACTAGCACTCCACTTCTAATCCATTTGAACGCTAGCACTTGAAAAGTGAATCAATTATATGTTAAGTTGGCATACAAACCCCTAAAGTAAAAAAAAAAATCATATAAAAATATGGTCCATAAAAGTTAGGAAACAAGGTCACCACACCCAAGTTTGCAAGTGGGTCAATTATATATTAAGGACAAAAGTACTACATATAATAGACATAACTAAAAAAAGAAATCATACAAGTATGAAAGTAGATCTACTTTTGCATTTAGGACAGTCTTACTTCATATAATGGATAAATACAAAATGCAAAACAGAAATAGGGAAGCATCAAAGCTGAAAACTTCAAACAAAATATGAAATTTCAAAATCTTTAACATAAATTAATGATGTTCCTTTTGAAAATGGATAGATTGTGTCATATTTTATTGTACCGAGAATAACGGATTAGTCTCTTATGAGTCTGAATTGTGATTAAATGTGCATATGCTAAGACTTACTAGGCAAACACTTGACTTAAAAAGATTTCAAAGGCCTTTGCCTCCCTCATAATGGACTCTTCCATTAAACCAAATATTTGGTTTGTTATGTTTTGGCAATAGTTGAAGAGAACTAGAATATAAAATTTTTTGAGTAGACACATAAAATAAAAATCCACATTATAGTTATAAGTCTTGTCAAATTATTTGAATCATTGTACAGTTAAGTACAGATAGTAATCCACACATGTCAAATTATTCGAATTACCATTATTTAGATAAAGAAATTGCATTGAAAGTCATGAGCCAGCAAGGTTAATAATTATAAATATAGAAGTACTAATCAACATGTACAAATTATTGGTGCTCCAATTTTCATGATTAATTTAATGCCTCAAAACATGGGTACCAAATGAAAAAGCATGATATAAATATAAGTCATCTTTGAATAACAATGTATCATAGTCTACTATTGTGACTTTATTATAGTGCCAAAACTAATCCTCTGTGTCATAGTCCCAAAAGCTCATTGTATGATTATTTTTCTCTAATAGAGTTCTACAGGTATATGGGTTATACAAGTAATAAAGATGGACATAAGTCCAGATACCAATCTCATAAGGATTGTGTGGGTATTTTGACCAATCAATATTAAATTAACTATTACTCAAGTTGAATAGATAGACTTGGTTTTAGAAAGATACTTAGACTCTATGATTAGCCTACTTCCTTGTGTATGATGAGATTTCTTTAGTATTTGGGCAATATTATGCTCGATTGTCAAACTAAGGGTAGGTTCATATGAAAGTACCATAATATTTCCTTGGCATGTAAGATGGTTGTCATCCTTGGGACTATCACTACCAAAGATAGTCTCCTTGTGGTCGTGCTTTTGATATTTAACCAACAAAACTATACTTATTCTCTTCACAAGTCATTCACATGTCTATACCTTCTAAGTGATACATTAACTTCTCTTGATGACTACTATGAGTGTGCATTTATATTATCCAATGTATAATATCATAAAGACATGAAATGATGTGGTTATAATTGTATTTATGCTTTTGACTTTATAAGTGACATACTCACATCAATTAACATATATCTTCTCATAAATATTATTTATAAAAATCATATAAAAGAAATGACTCATATGGCTATCACCACCATATAAAATACCTCCCCTCACATGTGTCACATGACTTTCATATCATTAAAAGGTTATTTCTTTTAGAATATGTATAATAAATTGTCATAATTATGTCTATAATTTTGACTTCATGAGTGTTATACTTGAAAATTTTAACTTACATAAATCATGGGTTTTCACACATAGGTTTATCTTATACATTAAGATTTGAAGTTTACCCCATGAGTATGTCTCTTGACTTATATATCACTATCAATCATGGCCAACATATATAAACATATGATAAAGATTTTAAATTTTAATTCTAATTAACATTCACATCCATCAACATTCAAATCATAATATTATCACAATTATAAATATTATACAATCATATTATCATAACACAAGAATAATAAACTAACTTAGATCCTAATTTAGCTTGAGATTGAAAAATAATTCATGTGAGATATTTGGCATGATATTTCTTGAAATTAAGGGTTCATAATGATAGTCCTAGTGAGGTTCTAAGTCTCAAAACTTATTCCCAATCAATTCTTGCTTGTATTCACCTTGGATTTGATGTTGGGTAGTGATTGGAAGTCACGTCTCCAAGGGTTTTGCATGCTATTTGGCTTTAAATCTAATTCTACTCTTCATTTTTGTTAAAAACACTATGTCTTCCTTTTATACAATGGAGTTATGTGTGAATCTTTAAGCTATAAATCATAGTGATAAGTTGAGATCATGACTTTATTGTATCTTTGAATTCTTTATTTAGTACAAAAGTCATAGTGACAAATAAATCTTATGACTGAATTAACTCTACTCTAGAGTACAAAGTTATGGTGGTATGAATGTCATAATTAAGATAAATACTCTCTAGAATGCAAAGTTATGATCATAAGAATGGTCGTGACTAATATATTTACTCGCTGGATCATAAAGTTATGATGGCAAGAATGGTCATGAATAAAATTTTCCTTCTCTCAATCACAAAGTTGCATTCAAAAAAATGTCATGGATAAGACAAATATTTTCTAGAATACAAAGTCATGGCATAAAAGTTTTCTACAACTAAAATTATTTGGTATTATTAGAGGTGTCAAGTGGGCCGGGCAAGATATGCATGACTCAAATTGTCCATGCCAAGCCTAGCACGATGCAATCCAGTACCATGCCTAATCTTGGACTGTGCTAGCCCAAGGAATAGCTCATGCTAGGATGGGCTGGTGTGAGTCATGCCTTGTGCCGGGCTAAGCATGACCCACATGTCTTAGGTCATTAGTCATGCAATGTTGAGTAGTCATTTTATGGGATATTTTTTTTAATTGGCCACGTAAGTTAGAGTCTGCTTATGTGGTTGATCACCATTATCCCCTATGGCTACACGCCCTGCCCTGCCCATTGTGTTTTATGTGACAGGTGCCAATAGATTTAGTGAAAAGAATGACCTATCACCATTGCTACTAGCTTTTTTTAAAAGATAATATATATTTTTAATCTATAGCCAACGGACTCAATCTAATAGCAACTAGCAAGAATCCAGTGGTTGTCATGATTTTGGTCAAATAAAATTCAAAACAAAAAATAAAAAGAAATTGTTTTTAATATTTTCAAATCTATATAAATAGATATGAAGAAATTTAAAATTTATATCTAATTTTCAATTCCTCTCACTCTCTCCTCTATGCTTTATTCTCTCCTTATTTGATAGTGTTGTTTTTTTACATTAATTTTTTGTTTTAATATTTATTTTATGGTTTACGACTGCATATGGCATACATAGTGGTGTATCTATGCAACTTACCTTTAGCTTAGATTTTCAAAGTGATGTTGATTTTACAACCAAGTGGTTACAATATATATATATATTTTTTGGTTTTTTTCATTTTTTGTTAATTTTTATTTTATTTAGTTTTATAATGTATTTAATAAATACAACTATTTAAAAAAAATATCACACAATGAATTTAATGATAATGAGTATAAAATTTATGTAAATATAGATAATAATTATAATCCTAATGAAATATCTGAGGATGAAACTATATTTCTTCAATAACTTCTATCCTAAATTATTTCCACCTAAAAAATAAAAAAACTAGGCAAACATCAATAATATAGATACGCATTAAAATAATAAAAAATAAAAAATTTAAGGGTGTTGAAGAAAATCGATATAATGCTTATATTATCAAAAGATATACACATATTAAAATATTTGATAATTATACACATATATATATTATCAAAACATCAATGGCATGGCATTTTGTGGGCCGACCATGCCTCGTTAGCCCACTATTATGGTTATCATGTTGTGTTGGGCACAACATGAGAGGGTTCTCATATCATGCCCAACACAGCACCATGGCATGGTCGGCCTCATTGAAATGAGATGTGGCAATAAAGCATGGCATTTTTGACACCTCTAGGTGTGATGTGCTTTTTGGTTTTGTATCAATAAAGTTATGGCATTGGAAAATATCATGACTTGTTGTTTTAGTAGAGTACTTAGTTTCCACAACACGAGAAAAAAGTCGCAACTATCATTGTATTTTAGAAATAGTATAGTCATGAGTTTAAAAAAATTACATTGTCATGAAGATAGAGTTACACAATAAAAAGACTATGATATCTCAGTAGTAGAGTAATGGTGTATACAATTATCATGATTTATTTTATAGAGTCACAACCAAGAAATGTTTCCATGACTTCTCATTAGGTTTGTGAAGAGTGTAACCAAATTGTGACATGTGAAATATCATGAAATTCAAATACTTTTCTACCCCTAAGTCACCACTCTATCAAGTTCACCAACTTTACCCAAAATACATATGATTTCACTATGATTCACCCAATTTTATTGAAACAATAATTTAGTGAAATCTATTCATTTAAAGCTCAACACAATACAAATATATTAAGAAACTTATGTCAAACAACCCAAAAAATTTAGTACATTGAGTATAAAATAAACTCTATACTAAAAGTATTATTTATCCTTGAGCAATAAGGATTTAAATTATTCAATAGGAACTTCGCTATGGATGGCTCAAATATGGGCATTGATGTGGAATGTCTCTATGCATCTCTCTTATTACTCATTGCCCATTCCATCATCTTTACAATCATATTGCATAATATATTTTATTATTTTTCAATCTAGTTTAGTGAATCTTCTAAAAAGCATAATGCAAAATATATCTCTTTATGGTTCTTTATGTACTTCTATAGGCCTTCCATCTATTATTTTTCTCTATACTTTAAGATTAACTCTATTTCTTAATAGTTCCCTTTACCATTTTTTCCCACTCATTTGTAATGGTATACTAGAGTTACCAAAATGATTCAATACTTCTCATCATGTTGGTCTCCACTTTTTTTAATATCTTTATAAAGTGATTCTCACATTTTTTTTGAATGGACATGAATAGGAACTCCTTGTTGAGACGCATCTCCCACAATGCATATCATTGCTCTTCTTTAGCTTTGTCTTCCTCTTCATTTCTTCTCATGTACTGTTCTCACTTGATGACTGTTAACTTTGATTCACCACTAAGAAACTATGTATAGACTTTTTTTCCACCTTGAAGTGAATCTCCATATTATTAGTCACCAACTTCATATTATTCAATATGTTGAGGATTTTTTCTAAGTCTCTTTCTTGTCACCCAGAGGAAAATCATCTCATAGCGGTGATTTTTCTTCAAATTTTTCTCTGTGTCATTCCAATGTTTTTATATTAGCTCCAGGGAAGACTGGCATTTCTTTCCCAATGCTGATTGATTCTTCTCCTTAATTGAACTAGCATAATCTTTTTTATCACCTTAAAGCTCTTTCTTCACACCTACCAACATCATGGGAGATATATATGGGCATCATTTATCTTTATCTTCATTAGTTGGGGCTTCTTCAGCTTGGCATAACATTGAAATTAAGGAGGAGTTAATTATTTGGCCTGAGAATTCCTCTCCTTAAAAGTTGAGAATAGACTTCTCTAAAATCTTCTCTACATGGATCTTATATCCTCTCACGTGGGTGAAGAGCAAGATTATTTTATCTTGTGTGATAGTGAAGAGATGGAGAGTCTGCTACAAAATAGAGCATTGTAATTATAACCAAACTTTGTTATCTTTTACGAGTTCTCGTTGCACTATGTGTCCATATACATGTTTTGGAAAAAGTTTCCAAGTTCCTTTTCCATCCATCAACATCTTGGCAATTACCCTGTAGATTGATTATATTATTATGGATTTGAAGGTTGTTCCATCTATGGTCCCTTGTAATTTAAATACTTCATTTATTAATTCTCTATTGAAACAAAATCAAACTCCTCTTACATAGCACCACTTGCCTTACATGTCTACTTGGTTTGAGTAGAACTCACTCATGATCATTGGTTGTAAAGGTGGGATTAATTCACTAAATATCTGCTAACCCACAAAACTCTTCTTGTTTAGAATTGAAATAATCCAACTCATCCCCTCTTTTATAAGAAAAATCAATTTAGATATCATGACTTTGGAGGAAGTCTCGGTAGTGGATTGCTTCATCACTTACCTTTGGCCTTTTGACTAGAATCGGGCTATTCTCTACTCGCCCTTAGCTTTAAAATCAATATTTTTTTTCCATGGAAGCTTAGATCTTCGAAAAATAATATCATAGTGAGCTTTATTAGAGTAAAGAAAAAGAAGAAGAAGAATAATAATAATAATAATATTTTTTTGTAAAAGTTAGGGTTAGTGCTTTATATAAAGTTAGGGGTAAGTTAGAGATAATGATAAATTTTTTATGACTTTGCATGTGGCCATGAATTTTTTTTAATGATATTCATGGTGGCGATTGAAAGCCATTACTTTTTTTGACTTATAAGAAAGTCATGATTTAGTTTTTCATTTGTCATGTGAGAAAGTTATGGCTAGGTTTGAGTGTTAAGACTTATGTATGTATGTTTGTAATGTACAAGTATTTGAGTATATATATACATAAATATATTTTTATATCACATAGTACAAAAATTAAATTCTTGGATTATTCTTGAGTAGTAGTAAATTTAACATCCTTAGGTCGACCAATATTGGATCTCTAATTTAGTCAGTAAATTCAATGTTCTAGTCAAGCTTTTTAGTATGAAGTAGTAAAAATCTTTTTCAATTCTTATTCAATATAGAGTCCTCTATTATATTATTTCTTTTGGGATATTTATTGGTAGATTCCATGACTTTTTAAAAAGTCACGATGTCATTGCATGTGATCTTTTTCAATAAAGACATGACTTGTTATGAAGTTGCAACATCAAGAATTACTCTTTGGATCTTTTTTGTCATGGATTTTAATTTAATCATTGCTTTGTCTCCTACTGCAATTTTCTTTATAGATTCTACATGTAAAGTCATGACTTCATCAAATGTAATAACTTTTTTGATGATATCAATTATCTCTTCATTGTCCTAATATTTGTTTGGTTTTCTAAATATCGAATAATCTACATCATATAGAATGTCAATATAAACATCTTTGTAATTATTTTAGTAATTATAAAATTTTACTAAATTTCTATTTTGATAGAATTTGATGAATATTAGTAAAATCATAAAGAATTTTGGTGAAATTGATAGACATGTGGAACAAAAGCTTCTAGGAGAGAGAAGTGATGGAGAATCATGATAATTCTTTTGACATAACTTATATACACCTTTCATAGTGGTTTTAAGTTGTATGTCATTCTTTCTTAGTAGTAACTCTACTAAAATAGTTATGACTTTATTTTTACACCACGGCTCTATCACTAAGTTAACAACCAATTCACTATGCAACATGTTCATCATGTTCATGACATTTTCTTGTATTTGTAGTCATATTAACTCTAAACCACTTTATGAATGTGATATTATTTTCATGTCATGGAAGCCAAGTACCTCACAAGTACAAGTAGTCATGGCATATTCCAAAGTCACGACTTATTCAATGAATAGCCAAAACATCAAGTGATGTGAGTTGCATCATTATTTTTTATCACAACTTGTTATTCTAGAAGAGTAATTATTCTAGTCATGACTTTTTCCAATGTCTTGACTTTATGCTCCGACATTAAACTAACAAAGTCATGGCCAACTTCAGTGTCATCAAAACTTTGTTTTATAGAAAGTTTTTGCCTCATTTATGTTAATCTCAAAGCCACAACAATTTGTTCACAAAGGTAAGATAAAAGTCATGGTCAATCCTAGTTTCATGACTTTTTTTATATAATATTTAATCTTAGTCATGGTGATTCCAATACCATGACATTTTGGTCACAAAACCAAGACCAATGTTGCAACTCATTTCCAATATCATGGCTTTGTGTTATAAAGAGATAAGCATCCATCGTGGTCATTTTAGAGCTATGAAATTTCTGTTCTATAAAAGATTGAAGAGATCAAAGTCACAACTTCAAATTTATGCCATGATTTCCAACTTAAATTATCATATAGATCTCTAAAGTATAAAAGCTACATTTAGAGAAAAGAAGAAAAGGAAGAAGGAAAACAATAAGTGTATGCCAAGAACCCTAGGTAATGCAAATTCAACTCAAATTAAGAAAATATCCAAGGTGAACATCAAGCAAATATTGATTGGAATCAGGGTTTTGTACTTAGAAATTCATTTGAGCATTCAATGAAAACCACGAATCTACAAGATACCTTTCAATACATCTCACATGATTATTTTTCCAATGTCTAACTCAATTGAATTCTAGGATTAGTAATTTAATAGTGATGTGATGAATTATTAATCTTATGAGTTTATATTTGTGTTCATATAGAATTTGGATGTTGATGGATATTGATATAATTTAGAACTAAAAATTATGATTTTTACAAATACATTGATTTATGTGTATTGGTAATGTGGTGATGGTGATAGGTAAGTTATGAGACACACTTACATAGTTTCATAAGAAGGAAGTGATTTTTCTTCTAATCTTAATATGTGAGATAAACTAATATGTAAAAACCCAAAATTAAGATATGTTAATTATTATGAGTTTGACTTTCATGAAGTAGAAAGTATGAATGTATTAAAAACAAATCCATTGTGTACTATCTAAAAAAATTAACATACAAGTAATATGGGGATTAAGTATAATGTCTTATCTAATTAAGAGTTTCATTATAATATAAGAGTTATATGTTAGCTATAGCAAACAGTGAAAGGTATGTCACGGGACATATTATTATTACTTTTGTATGCTTCCTAATTTTATTTGTTAGGAAATATACAAAAAGCTCGATAGCAAGAGCATCTCATCAACAAAGATTTATAAGTATATGAGCAATACAAGTAATTAAGAAGGTTTTCATCCATATATTTATCCCACAAAAATATATTAGTAGTTTGGTCAATCAATAGTACGAAAACTTAATTATAGTAAGATAGATATTTCATATTATGGGATCAATATTAGATCAATGGATTTGTTCATTTAATTTATATGAAATATATTCAAATAGTACAAATTATATTAAGTTTAGAAATAGAATGAAAATTGTGTTGTTGTATAATGATTCATTTCCCTAATGGCACAAAAGGTAATTAGCATCATTGAGCCCATCCCAAATATTAATCCCCTCATAGCTATTTTCTCAATATATCACTATCACTACCTTATGAGTTACAATAACTCATGCACATCCCGATGATACCATCACCATCCTTCTTAGTGATGATGTGACTCCCATACTAAAGGTAAAACTTTATGAGAATATTTTATATAATTTTCATGTTAATTGAGAACTAGTTCTTTAAGACATATATAATAGATTAACATGTAAACGTATTCATGATTTTGGCTTCGTAAGCATCATACTCACAATGATTAACATAATCAAATTTTATGTTTTAACATGGTTTATCTTAAGCATTGTGGTTTGCAAATTTATCACTTCATTCCTACCATATCTGTTAGTGAGACTCATGGTTTGTCTATTACCATCTATTATGACAACTCATGCAAACTCGCTAATAGTCAAAACCCTAATTTAAGTTATTTTAAATCAATTATTCATCAATTTTTATAACACAACATAAATTAAAGTATATTCATTAATATAAAATTATTTATACAACACGCAAACAAACTTGCATAGACCCTAGATCATACTATATTTTAATATAAATTTCTGAATTTACCCTAGAGATGAGAATTTCAGAGTCATGCCCCCTAACTTTAGGAATTAGCTTATGTCTTACAATACTTTATTACTTGTAGAGCCCATAAGGAGTGTGAGATTTCCACCTAAAGTTTGGTTGTTGTTCTTTTTATTTTTTGCTTGGTATATGGAAGAAGAAGAATAGCTATTTTTTCTTGATTTTTTTTCTCTTCCACTTTTATGCTCGAATAATTATATATTACCTTAAGTAAAAAGTCATTGTTTTCAAAAGAATAGTTTGTCATAAATTTGGCCTTCATCTCTTTAGCTTGAGGTCATGACTTTCAAAACTAGCCACATCTCTAGAATGTATTCTAATATTTCATTACCACAAAATCATAGTGTTAGGCAGTATCCATGACTTGGGGCTAATATTTCTATAATATAAAGTCATGGTGATGAGAATGTTTATATTTTGATGTTTTTCTATCTAATTCGTCATATGGTCATGATGCTGAGAATGATAAAGCCATTGTGAATGGCCTTTTATGTGTATCATATGGATGTGACATTGGGAATGGCTAAAGCATTTTAGTTGGTCTCTCTTGATCATAATATGGTCATGGTACAATAAATGGTTATGGCATTGGGAATGCTTCTCATGTACATCATATGGTGTGGCATAAAGAATAATCTTTCATGTGTCTCGAGTGGCCTTGAATTCTTTCATATATTATATGGCCACAATACTACAAAATAGCATAGCATTGGCAATTAGTCTAAACATAAAGTCACAACTCTATGTTTCATTGAGGACGAGAGTCACAACTTTAGAGAATGACCATACTCAAGTAATTTCATCTATAATATTTCATGTCCACAAGTTGCGACACTAGATAATTGTCACATCTTTAAGCCTAAGTAATTTTGATTCTATAATTTTATATAGCTCAAAAGTCATGGATTTATAAAAAGGTCACAACTCTGACTTGAGATTACTTGTACATATTAAAGATAAAGTCATGGTCCTAAGAAGTGATCATGATTTTAGCACTAAGGAGGTATTTGGTTACTATGACATAAAATTAATATCATGGCTATTTAATTATTAAGAGATAAGCTGAAATGTGATCCCATGATAATATAAAGCCATAAAAGTGTATTGCATAGTAGAAGGATTGTACTAACAAGATAATAGAATCATAGTATACAAAGATTTTCATAACTAAGTATATATAATTTCAGTCCATGAATAAATGCCAAAATTACACAATGCTTCATAATCTACAAATCAACCAAATAACACTAAAAATCTATTAATTTCATGACTATTCATCAAATCCACCAAAATTTAAAAGTCATAAAATCAATTCATAAATATCTAATTTTCATGCTTATACATTACCTAGAATTACCAAAATACTCAAGAATGTCTAGTAATTAGAATACCAAACACATACACAAGTGGGGGTGACTTATATGAGGTGATATTTTTGTGAATCATTCATGATTATATAACTTTCATATATAAAATTGATTAGAAGACATATGTTTAATTATTATGTGTATGGTGCTTACGAAACTAAAAGTATAATTGCAATTAGTATCACATTATCTTACATCTTTGACATAATTAGAGGTTGAAAAATAAAAATATGTACTCAATAAATTATCAAGGGTAGTTAATATATAACCTAAAAGGAGTTGATGTACAAATAACCATTGCATGTAATGACGTGTTGCTTTGCTATTAAAATATTGATGGGATATCTACAGTGGAATCTTTCTTAGTATTGAAAGTTTAATGAAGGATAACTATCTTGTAGGCCAAGAGAGCACATGAGATTTCAACCCTAATCTACCATTCATTTAATATTGATCAAAACATTGAGAAACATCATTACACATAAGTATGTTCATCAACCCTAGAGTCTGAGTATTTTTTTCAAAGACTAATTTAAAGAGCTTTTGAGAAGGTGCCCACAATATGAATTTGAGTTGTAGTTTTAAGTACAAACTTTTTATAATGGGTTCAATTATATGATGAGATACATAATTAATATAGCCTCAAGTGGCTCCATCATGAATAAGTTACCTAAGTAAGCACACTCTTCATTTGAAGAGGTAGTAAAAAAAACTATCAAACTCAAAATAATTGAGTATTTAGAAGGGAGCAAGTCAAATTATTGGAGTTGGATAGAGCGACTGTCATGGGGGTGAAGATGGATGCATTTTCAAATATAGTTGATTCCCAAAAATGACAAGTGAATTTGTGTGGAAGAATTGTTTGTTATGCAACAACACGAAGAGGCTGAGTTCAACCTAATGTATCAAGTGGAGGGAGCTAATATTTTAAAAATACAACAACTCAATACCATTTGAATTTTAGGTACCATGAAAGTCCTTTTTATGAAATCCCTTTGAATGTACAACAAAACTTGGGCTAATATCAGAAAAATTTTAAAAATAAATTGATGGATTATGATATGAAGACAGTATCATGGCCTTACTTACGGAGATAAATAGAAAAAAAATGATCATCAAGAGACTCATATGGAATAGAATAAATCAATTAAAAAGTAATTGAATACGATAATAAAAATAATTGAGAATCAACTTGGACAACTAATGATCTTAATAAAAAAGTAAAATGAGAATCAGCTTAAAGTGATATCAAAGAAAATCCAAATAAAGTGCATATCTATAACACTAAGAAGTAGAAAAGAATTGGAGGGTCAAAATTCAAAATGTAAGTAGAAAGGAAAGTTTTTATAGAAGGAGAAGCTATAATTGAAGAAATTGTGACTTCCCCTAAAGTCATCTGTCACTACTTCACTCATCATTGAAGTAGAAAATGTCATGGCATCTTCTAGTTCCATGGTACAGCATGTTGTGGTATTTTTCAAAATCATGACATCGTAAGAACCTATTACCCAATTCTTGTCCCTAGCAGAGTTAAATAGAGAAGGTGAGAAGGATTAGGAGATACAACATAGCAGGGGTATTGAATATAAGAATGTGTAACATAAAAACAATGCTTAAGTTAAACATTCTTTCTCGTAATCATCCATTTTCATAACATTTTAAAATGAAAAAAAATATGAATAATTTGAAAAGTTTATAAATATTTTCTGGAAGATAGAGGTAAACATTCCATTTACCGAAGCACTAACCTAAATGCCAAATTATATGATGTTCTTGAAATATTTCAACATATGGAATAGTAAATATGAACAAGAATTATAGTTTCATCATTCAACATAAACTTCTAAGAAAGATCTAGGAAGTTTTATGATTTTATGCATAATTGGGGAGCACAATTTCAAAGGCATTATGTGACTTGTGATCAAGTATGAACTTGATGACCTTATCTATATTATAGAGGTTAAACAATGGTGAGATGACTCTAACTATCATCTTACTTCAAATAGTTGATTATTCAATCAATTTTCCAAGTGGAGTGATTGAAGATATTCTGATGAAATTGGGTAACTTTATTTTTGTGGCTGATTTTATTATGCTTGATATGAAGTAAGATCATTATACTCTTTTAATCTTGAGATAGTCTTTTTTAACTATAGAGATATTAATTAATATCAAGAATGGGAGCTTCATGCTTCAGGTAGGTGAAGAGTAAGTGAAATTCAACCTCTACAATAGCCTATAAAATCTAGATTTTAGTGATACAAATTATTAGAGAATAAATAATCTCTTACACACAGTGATGAGATAGAAGGTAGATTTCATATGAAAAAAAGTTAGTAGAAGAGTATTGGCCCAAAGAAGATGAAAAATCTAATAAAGAATCTAAACCATGGCTCAAAGAAAATGTTGAAGATGAAGATGAAGATTGCTATGAAGTCATGGTCTTCTTGAAGGTCATGACTCCAGGGGAATTTGAGTCATACAACTCTGAAGAGGCAAATGAAGAGATGAAAAATATGAAGTTCTTAATGAAACAACATGCAAAAGTTGTTGGGTGGACCACCAAGATGGTAGTGAAAGTACAAGTACAAGAAAAGCTACTACTAATCATTTACATGCTATAAAAGAAAGACATGGCTGAAACAACAATGGTAGAATATCCAAATATAGATGAGAAAAAAGTAATTGTAATAAAAAAAGCCACAAACCCAAGGGACATCATGACTTTTCCTATTGAAATAATGATTAAAGTCATAGTAGAAGGCAAAGCCATGGCTAATATGATTCATAAAGCAATTCCACAAGCTATGACCACACCCATAATCATGGTACTTTCCAAAGAAGTCATGGGCAACAATGACATGACATTTCCCAAAGTCATGTCATCCATGAAAGAATATCCTGATAAAAAAGTGCTAAAGAATGTAATGATATTTAATGAGAAATCTAGAAGATATTCCAAAGAAAAAGATCATATGAAGATGCTGATCTAGATAGTTGAAATTATTGACTAACTTGGAGATCTAAAGAAGGTCTAGCTATGGACATTAAACTTGTCACTTCTTGGGAGGAAACTATTTGATTTGTAAAATGCCGAAGATTCTTGATTATTTTATGATGATATTAGATGATATTTAAGTAGAGAAATAAGATATAATTAGATTGATTTTATGACTTTAGAGTTTTTGTAGATTTTGATAAATAGTCATAAAATTGATATGTTTATAAAGATAATTGGCGATTTAGTAATGTATGGTGCATCGAATAGTTTCATAATATATATTTGGTCAATACTCTACTTATTTAGTTGTGACAATCTTTGTATGCCACAACTCTATCACATCATTAATATAATTCTCTAACTATGTAATATATTATTTTTGACTATGATATTATCTCGGAGTCAGCTATGTTTTTCTCATAAAAAATAAATGACTATGACATTAATTTCACATCATAACCAAGTATCCCACTAGTGTAAAAAGTTATAGCTACTTCCGAGTGTCATGACTTTATCTTTACCAAAGCTTTGTATTCTAAAGTCAAAGTTATGATCTTTTCCCAGAGCTATGACTTTTAGGTTACAAAAAGTTATTAAGATAAAATCACTCAGGCCAAAGCCATGACAACTGTTTAGTTTATGACTTTTGGTCACATAATACTACTGAGTGTATTACTCTAATTTGTTCACTTTTCAAGGCTGACATGCCTCGAGAAAAGAAAAAGTTATGAGTTATGACTTGGATGTATGGCCTAATTGGCGAAGTCACAGCCATACCTAGTATCATGATCATTTGATACATAAGAAAAATCAAAGACAACGCCATGGTCATTCCTAGCATCATGGTCATTTTATACAAAAACAAAACTAAGGTAAAAGTTATGGTCATTATCAATGTCACGACCATTTGATACAAAAAAAATCAAAACCAAAGCCATAACCATTCATAATTATATGATTATGTATTACAGAGACAAAATATATAAATCACGAATAATTCCCATCATCATGAATTTGTGTTATAGAAAATTTAGGAGGCATTCCCAAGCCACACCCACTTCCCAAAGTCACGACCTTGAGATCAAGAGACAAAGGCTAAAGTTGTGGCTTCTGTCCAAAGTCGTGGCATCTTTTCAAAGTCATAACTTTTACTTAGACAATTGCTAAAATTATAAAGTATAAAAAAACAAAGAGGACACAATTTCGAAAATTATTCTCTTCTTCTTCATTCCATAATAGCAAAATCAAAACACAACAATAATCCTAGAAGACATTTTTGCACTTCCTAGAGAATTCACAATCAAGCACAAGATGCAAGACAAGCTAAATCATAGAATTGGAGGTAGAACTCTCAAACCTCCTCTTTAGGATAGATTTAAACAATCAACCAAAATAGCATATGATTAGGATTTGTATCCTAGATTCTCATTAGGGTTATAATTGATATCTTGAAATTTATGAAACTTCATTTCTTCTATCTCATTTGAAATTTCCTCCAATATTAGGCTAATTTGAGGCCTAAATTTTATATAATTATTAATAATGTGGTGTATGAATGGTTTTATGAGTAATTGATGCTTGATCTATGTTGTGGAATGAAAATTAATAGGAATAGTAATTAAATAGAACTTGAAGTAGGGATTTAACTATTTGTAGGTTCGTGCAAGTTGTCATGGTAGATCACTACAAGAAAATGTTGATTTAGCTAGAAAATTCTAGCTATGGATCAATCCCTAGCTAAATTACAAGGGATTAACTAGGAAATAGCAAGGGATTTATGTTGTTTTCATTAAAATAAAAATTTTCAATGAATTAGCGACAAAATAATTTTGTAAATTCTGTATCGGCAAAAAGCAGGGAATTTAGCAACGAATTAGCAACGGATTAGCAACGGATTAGCGATGGAATAATTTCGTAAATTCCACATCGGAAAAAAGCAGGGAATTTAGCAAAGGATTAGTTACAGATTAGCGACAGAATATTTTCATAAATTCTGCTCAAGAAAAGTGGGAAATTTAGCAACGGATTAGCGATAGAATATTTTCGTAAATTCTGCTAAAGAAAAGTGGGAAATTTAGCAACAAATTTAGCGATGTAATTTTCCTACCTAATAAAATCCTGAATTTTGTGATGGATTTAGCGACGGAATTTTTCTAACTAATAAAATCTAGAATTTAGCAATGGATTTAGTGACAGTATTTTCCTAGCTAATTACACCTGTAACATAGTGACAAATTTCAGTTATGGAATTCCCTAGCTAATTACATACTGAACATATTGATGAATTTTAGCAACAAAATTTTTCTAGCTAATTACATCCCGAAAATATAGCTACGGATTTAGCGGTGGAATTTTTATTGCTAAGTACATACTTAATATAGCTACTGATTTTAGCGACGGAACTTCCCTAGCCAATTACTACCTGAATATAATGACGGATTTTAGTGAAGTAACTTTCCTAGCTAATAAAATCAGGAATATATCGACGGATTTAACGAGGAAACTTCTCTAGCTAATTAAATCCTGAATATAGCGATGAATTTAGAGACTTGACTTCCTTAGCTAAATAAATCTCGAACATAGCGACAGAATTTCCCTTGCCAATATTTAATTATTTAATTTTTTTTAATTTATTATTAGTTTCAATATTTTATTTAATTTTGTTTATTAAATGTATGTTAATGGTCTATAGATGATCGATCAATGAAAGTTACATTCTCCTCGTAGAATCATAAAAAATGATATTATAAATAAATAATTTTAAAAATATAAAAAAACAAAAAAAAATTATATTAAAACCGACTAAAATAACTATTTTTATGATGTATTAATTTTTAAAAAATTATACAAAAAAATTTTCTAAAATTTTTAATTAAGAAACTTTAAAATTTGTATTAAAGTAACATTAAATAATTAATTCAACAAGTATAATAATTTATTTGAATATTTTTAAAATTAAATTAACATACATTAAAATTTCTACTAATATTAATGTAAATTAATTCATTGTATGATAAAATATAAAATATTTTAAAAAATATTTGAATTGACGAATAAACTAGTAAATATTAATATTATTATTAGTATAAAAAAATTTTATGATTATAGGTAACTTTTAAAAAAAATAATTAATACAGAATTTGAATTTTTTGAAATATAATAAAAATATAAATTTTTTCATTAAAGTTAAAAAAAATAAATAAATATTTAAAAATAAATACATAGATGTTTGCCCCGACTAAAATTTATAAGAATTAAACAATTGAGTAATATTTTTTCTATTAGCTTTTAACATTCAGACTTTATTTAAATAATTAATATAACTTTTTTTAAATATCTTATTACTTAAGTAATTTTTTGAATTTTAAAAATTATTAATGTTATCAAATAATATGAAATTTTATGCCTTTAAAATTATTACTTATTATCTTCATAAAAATTAATATGATGAATTCTTAAAAATTTATAACTATAAAATATAAATTTTTATATATTTTTTAACATTAAGAGTATTTTATAACTCTTAGGAGAGTGGCTAGAAGACAAATCATCTTTTCATGTATATCTTATTATATGAAGTTTGTTAATTTTGTAGCTATTTGATATTTTTTTTATAAGGCTAAACATATATATTTTTTAAAATGTTTATATATTTATTATTTAATTAATATTATAATAAAAAATAGTGAGGTGTATATTTTTCATGTGTACCTTGCTACACGCACATTAATTTAGTTGAAAAAATTTTGATAGTAAATAAAATAAATGACTCTTTTTGTATTTTATATATATATATATATATTATATTATTTATTTAATGTTTTTATAATTAAAAATATAAATATTTTGGAAATATATATATTTTGTTATTTAATGTTTATTTTGTCGAGACTCAAGTCTTCCATCTTTTTCTCGACATTTTTGAAGATTAAGCTACGCAAGTCCTCCGCAGTCCTCCATCTTTCTCTCGACACTGACGCATCTAAACATATTCAAATTAAGTAATAATTTGTTGTTGATTTGAGGTACATTTTCTACCCTAATTGTTCATCGATTATCTTAATGCAAGAGTTTGCGTATTGATTCTGTTACTTTTTTTTCCGAAATTCTTTTTCTTTAATTACCATTAAATGCTTGGATTGCTTATATAAACTTAATCATATACATACCTAATGCATTTGTGATACAATGCATTCTCATTGTGTGGACATTGATGGTGCACAGTAGGTATGCCGACTTTATTTCCTTTTATTTTTCAACTCGATCGTATTCTATTTTTCTTAGTTTAATCACAAAATGGGTGTTTTGTGTTGGGAAGTGTGTATATAACACATAAATATATAAATTTATTTTATTATATCTATAACTATAAAAATAGTATACATAAACATAATTATATATAAATATAACAACATATGTTTAATATATATATATATATATACTCATACACACACACACACATACATCTATCATACTTTTATATATGTTACATTCAAAATACATGTCTTGTATTTCAAATATAATTAGTATTATACATATAACATTATATACATATTTTACACAAATAAAGTTATTCTGACTTAATGATAGGCTTTTAATAATGTATATTTGAAATTTGTAAGTCATCATTATGAAATACACGTCTAATAAATTTGAATTATGAAAATATCTATGATTCCATAATGCCGTGCCTACCTAATAAGTATAATTAAATTAATATCTATAAACTATATTTTATAAGTGGCTTTATGTATAGGGAAAAACACACACTCTTATAAAAATGTAAGAGTGTATTTAATATTTGTAAATTTAAAATTTAGTCACATTAATATATGTTAATGTCAAATTAATATCTGTAAACATTTATTGATCAATTTTCAATTAGTTCAGATAAAAATTTAATAGGCTTTATGTATACTGATACTAATTTACAATACATTTAAATACAAGTATATATTTGACTATACTTTAATTACTATGTTTAATTATATGCCGCATAGGCTCCCTTATAAATACCATAACATTGACTATCAATATGATTCATATTGGATTAAAATATATAAGATATCCAACCCATCTGACACACATTATTTCCTACATGAATTGATGTCGATGACTTTTTGAAGGATTTGAGAAGTTCTACCAATATGGATGAGTAGATGTCACAAATTTTATCACCATTATAGCCATTAACTCATAAATTGTATACCCATGGACTTGATACTATTTACTTATTGTAAGCTAACCATAGAATTGTTTACTTGAGTAAACACTAGAAACTATTTACTTATTGTAAGCTTAGATAATGAAGAAACTTTGATAATTAATTCAAAAAATCAATATCTATGAAATGATAATCTAGATTCATAGATTTAACTTTATTACTTGTTAAACTCATATACTTATGATACATTTTATCATGCTATAAAATAACTAACACTTGCTTTGATTTTTGTAGTGCCTTGTCTATCTATAATTTCAATACTTAATGGTCTTTGGACTATTATAATTACAGTGATTCTTTGATTTAGACATCTTGTTTTTTGATTTGCTTTGACGTTTACTCTTGGTTGAATTTCTTTCAATTAACTTTGTATATTATGACACCCTAACCCCCAGGGGGTACCATTCATTCCATCACACAATATAATGTGTAATAAAATAAAATTTTCTCAAATGTACAATACAATTTTTTTTTCGTTTTACATTTTATTTGCTTAGCGGAAGAAAAAAACACACAACATATTATTTTAGCCACAGCAGGCTTTCCTTCACATGTGCGATCTCGTATGTGGATCTGACATATGTCCTAGATCTGTACCTAAAAAGGGGTCCCACAACGGAGTGAGCAAAGCTTGGTAGGGTAAACTCCTTCAGAGTTACTCCCTACCTAAGTGCACGTAAAACGTCATGAATATATATCAACACCCATTCAAGTACAATATTTATATGAATGCAATTATGGATGAAATATTTATATGCCCATATTCCTGAGTCTCATCAACTCCCTCACACATACCGAAGCCAAGTGTGACATTATATATCTGGATATATATATATATATGTGTGTATGTGTGTGTGTGTGTGTACATATGTACATATATCTATAGAAATATTTATGTTTTTGGAATTATTCCGAAAAATATGGACCTCCTCCAAAAAATATATTGGACATTTATCCGAATAAAATATCATTTTCTTAGATTTACTCTGAGAAATAAGAACCGCCTTAACTCTGCATAGACTTTGTCCCAATTCGAGTTTGTAATCTATAATAACCATGTACCAAATAAAATCTCACACAACTTAGTCTGGACATTGTCCCAATTCGAATTCGATAAATACCATCCATATACCTTTATATATATATATATATATACATATATCATGCACCCACCCATGAATTTGGAATGTTCCCGTGCATATGAAATGCAACTATGCCATTTTTAATTTAACCCATGTTCTATACATAATTATAACAATCCAAATTCAAGTCGTCCTGTACTAATTTTTACTAAACGAAATACTAAAACTTTTCACCAATTAATTATTTCCAATAAAATTTCTAACACTTCGAATTGAAATATAAAGCATGATCATTTCTGGCCATTAAATAGAAAGAAATTATGATAAGAGAAAACCACTACCTTTCGGAAATTTTTATAAAAAAATTATAAATTTGATATCAATGTGAAGATCTTGTCGTGTAGAGTAATTTTAGTTCTTGGACTATTTCATTCCGATTCCAGAATAATCCATTACAATTAAAAGAAAATTCATGAATATTTTTTTTCTGCACTGTCTCTCCCTCCGGCGCCGAACATTTTTTTTTCGGCCTTTCTCCTATTTTCCGGATTCCTGACGTTTTTCTTTTTTTTATATAATTATTATCATTAATTAATAATAATTTTTTTTAATTTTTAATTTTTAGGTTGACACCTGGACGCCCGACGGATCATCCACGCAGGCACATCCATGTGCGGAAGACATGGCACGGTGTTTCGGTTGAGCAAAATTTTTTTAAAAAAAAATCTAATAATTATTTAATTAAATAAAAATAAAATAAATTTTGATTTTCTCAGAATTTAACATAATTTGATACCATAGCTATATTTTTTAAGACGAATTCAATAATGACATCCATTTTATCATTATGGCTCTAAAATTTTCAGGTTATTTTCTATTATTACAAAATTACCATTTTGCCATTTTTTCCGGAAATCAAATTATGTTAGTTATTTATTCATTTTTTTTTCTGGATTTCACTTTCTCTCCTCCTTAAAGAATTTTGTCCCAAAATTCTCACAATTACACCTTTGCATTATAAACATATTCTGAAGTTAAATAATTATTAAATTAATAAAATACATACCTTAATTTTCAAATAAAAAAGGATAAGCAACATGATTTGTGTGTTCATGTTCCAGTGTTGTTTTTTCTATTCCTTGATGCTGTCATAATAATTTTACTAGTCTCATAGTTTTGCATCGCAAAACTTGATCTCGACTATCAATTATTCATACTGCATTTCTTTAAATATTCCATCTACGTCAATAACTAGTTCGCCCCAATCCATTACATGAGTTGGATCATGAATATATTTTCTAAGCATAGAGACGTAAAATATCTCGTGGACACCAGATAAATGTGGCGGTAATGTCAATCGATAAGAAACCAACCTCACCTTCTCGAGTATTTCGAAATGCCCAATATATCTTGGTGATAACTTTCCATGCTTGTCAAATCTGATTACTCCCCTTTTTGGCATCACTTTCAAGAAAATATGATCTCCTGCTTCAAATTCTACGGGTCAACTTCGTTTATCAACATAACTTTTCTGTCGACTTTGAGTTGTAAGAAGGCATTGTCGTATCAAAACTACTTTTTCTAAGGTATCTCTAATCACATCTGGACCCGTAATAGATCGGTCTCCCACCTCAACCCAACAAACTAGAGATTGATATGACCTTTCATACAATGCTTCATATGGTGCCATTTAGACACTTGTCTGATAACTATTGTTATAGGCAAACTTGACCAAAGGTAGTTGTTCTTCCTAGCTACCCTTGAAATCTAGACAACATGCTAGCAACATATATTCCAAAACTTGTATGGTTCTTTCTGACTGATCGTCTGTTTGTGGAAAGTAGTACTCATTATCAACTGTGTTTCCATTGCTTTCTAAAAACTCTTCTAAAAATGAGCCGTAAATTGAGGATCTCTATCCGATACAATAGATATGCACTCCATGTAATCGGACAATTTCTTTTATGTATAACATACACAATTCCTCGCGTGTGAAGGTCATTCGCATTACTAGAAAATGTGTGGACTTTGTAAGCCGGACCATAATTACCCACACAGCATCATGTTTTCGTGATGTCCGTGGGAAGTGAGTCACAAAATCTATCGTGATATGTTCCTATTTCCACTCTACTACCTCCAAAGGCTGGAGTAATCCTACCGGCCTATGATGCTCAGCCTTTATCTGCTGACATGTGAGGCATCGTCAAACAAAATCCTCAATATGTATTTTCATCCCAATCTAGTAATACTAGCGACGAAAATCATTATACATTTGTGTGCCACCTGGATGTACTGTAAAATGAGAACAATAAAATATTTTTAAAAATCTCCTCTCTCAATTCCATTATCTGGGAAACCACAATCTATCCCCTAAACCGAAGACTACAATCTATATGAATAGCCCAACCTTCATCGCACGTACCAATCTCTACTCGATTCTTTATAGAAAATATTTCTGCATCTTGTTTCTGCATCTTGTTTCTGCATCTCAATCACCTTATTTAATAGCGAAGGTATAGCTATTAAACGTCAGATAACACCATGACTTTGACTACTATATTTTAAGTTGAATCATCCAATAGTTTCAAGCATATCTCATTCCCACGTAGCTATATTAGCTAGTGCACCTCATGACTTTCGACTAAATGCATCAGCCACTACATTTGCCTTACCTGGATGGTAATGCAAAGTAAAATCATAATTTTCTAGATACTCCATCCATCGACGTTGTCTCATATTAAGATTTCATTGTGTAAAGATATATTTTAGACTTTTATGATCTGAATATATCTCAAATTGCTCCCCATACAAATAGTGGCACCATTTTTTAAAGCAAAGACTATAGCTGCCAATTCTATATCATGTGTGGGGTAATTTCTCTTATGATTCTTTAACTATCTTGAACCATAAGCCATCATTCTCCCAGATTGCATCAAAACACATCCCAATCCATCTTTCGAGACATCACAATACACTGTATATTTCTGCCATCTATTCGGAATTATCAGAATAGGCGCTAAAGTAAGTCTCCTTTTCAATTCCTGGAATGTCTTTTCACATGAATAAGTCCCCTCATACCTGGCTTCCTTACTGTTCAATCTAGTCATTGGAGCAGCTAACCAGAAAAAATTCTCAATAAACCTTCTGTAATACCCAACCAATCCCAAAAACTACGTATTTCAAAAATTGACTTTGCTCTCTCCCAGCTCATGACTGCCCTGACTTTTTCAGGGTTAACTGAGATACCTGTAGCTAATACTACACGTCCTAAAAAGTTAACCTCTGTTCAACCAAAAGTCACTTTTATCAAACTTGGCATACAATTTATGTTCTCTCAATGTTTAAAGAATAATATGTAAATAATCCTCGTGCTCTCCTTTGGACTATGAATAGATCAAAATGTCATCCACAAAAATCACAACAAAATAATCTACATATGGTTGAAATATTCTATACATAAGATCCATGAATGCTGCTGGCACATTCGTTAATCCGAAAGGCATTACTATAAACTTAAAATGCTTATACCATGTTCTAAATGCTGTCTTAGGGATGTCAGCCTTTCTAGCCCAAAACTGGTGATATCCAGTACGAAGATCTATTTTGGAAAATACATGTGCCCCTTTTAACTGGTCAAATAAATCATCAATCCTTGGTAATGGATACTGATTATTTATCGTAACCCTATTCAACTGTCGATAATCAATGCACATTCAAAAAGTATTATCCTTCTTCTTTGCAAATAAAACTGGAGCACTCCAAGGTGAAGTGCTGGGCCTAATAAAACCATTGTCTAACAAATCTTGGATCTAGACCTTGAATTCTTGTAATTCAATTAGTGTCATCCTATGTGGAGTCATAGAAATAGGTGATGTACCAAGATGTAACTCAATACAAAAATCCACATTTTTGTGCGGGGGTAATCCTGGTAATTCATCAGGAAAAATATCCTCGTATTCACAAACTATCCGAGAAAGATTCATATTCAATGTCCCTTCTTCTTCTAGGGTGAGACATGTCAGCCAACCCAAAAGTTTTCCATGCCATTTAGAATCATACATAGTATGGGGTAAAGCATCAAGCATATCCCCCTGAAATACAACACATATATCATCTGGTGTGTGGATATTAATTCTTCTACGATCACAATCAATAATGACCCGATATACTGTTAACCAATCCATGCTAAGAATTAAATCAAAATCTGACATGGCCATGACTCAAAGATATGCCATGAATATAATCCATTAGATTTCTAACTCATAATCTTGGCATATCTGACTAATTTTCAACTTAGACCCCAAAGGAGAAGTCACATGCAATAACTTGTCCAAGTTTTTAACTCTTAATCCCAATTCTTTCACACAAGATGTAGAAATAAATGAATGTGATGCACCAGAATCAAATAGAACTCTTGCCTATAAATGAAAAAGCAAAAAAGTATTTTGTACTACTGACTGATCTATCATCTCCATCTGTGGTGTCATTGCATAGACACGCCGTTGGCTCCTTAAAGTCCTGGTTTGTGAGCTCTCACCTCGACCTCGACCCATGCTATGGCCTTTTTGATATTCTTGTGAAGTAGGAGATATTTGTTGAATACCTCGAGATTGCACCCAATTCCTTGGACCTTTTACTAGAGAAAGGAAGAATATACTATGATTGCATATTTCCCATGGATGTCTGGGACTGTGATATCTCATAATCCTAGAATTCTTGCTTCCATGGACATTCCCGTTTTCAATGTCCAGGCTGATGACATAAAAAACAATTTTTTCTATTTAATTTGACTAGAATTCCTAGTCTGGTATTGGCTTTGATAATCACGAACTTGTCCATAAAATCTTCGTGGAATAAATGGTCTCTGTCACTTTCCAGAAAAATGTTGATTCTCTTCTCTTTCCACTAGCACTTCCACTCATTTCCCGGATATTTCGTGAATCCTCAACCTCTCGCTAGATGGCTAAAGCTGTCTTAACCATCGAATCCATATTTTGGATAATAAATCCCACAATCGTACCTCGGATGGACAATTTTATTTCATCTTCAAATTTTCTAACTTTAGCCACATTAGTAGCAACATAATCATTCCCAAAACATGACAACTCGGTGAATTTAGCCACGTAGTCCAACACCGTCATATTTCCTTGTCTAAGTTTAATGAATTCTCGGGACTTGGCATGTCTAGCTGAAGTCGAAAAATATTTTTTCATAAATAGTTATTTGAATTCTTTCCATGTCATTGCCTCTATATTCTTCAAGGCCTTAATCCAATCCCACCTAATTTGTGACTCACCCCCTAGCTGAAACGCTACTAGCCGGAACTTGGTAGCATTGGAAGTGATTTCCATTGTATCCAAGATTTTATCAACTTGTCGAAACTAATGATCTGCTGCCATTGGGTCTCCTCCCCCCATAAATGTTGGAGGATGATGTGCCTTGAACTTTTGGAGGTTACTTGATCCTTCCTGACCTCCAGTTGCACTAGTTTGTGCAACCCTTGCAACAGCAATACCCACAGCCTCTATCAGAGCTTGCTGATCACATAAGGCTAGGAATTGATCCTCATTTCGTGGACGTCCTCGGTGTCCTCGTTCTCTATTTTCCATCTTTCATAAGTCAAATAATAATATAAGAATCACATTTATTCCCTATTATTAGTGCACATGCCAACTAATAACAGTCTTTTCATTTCGAGAATATTATTTCATTTTCAAAAGCGCTAAGGTTATGTTTCTTTATCCTAGTATTTTTCTTTTTTCCCCGAGTATTAAATATTTATATATCTAAATTTTCCTATCACATTATAAAACTTGTACCAATTTCTGAGTTATAGGTAATAGTATGACCTCTCTCTGATACTAAGCTGTGACAGCCCAACCCCTAGTGGGTCCCATTTATTCCATCACACAATACAATGTGCAATAAAATAAAATTTTCTCAAATGTTCAATACAATTTTTTTTCATTTTACATTTTATTTGCTCAGCGGAAGAAAGAAAACACACAACATATTATTTAAGCCACAACCAACTTTCATTCACATGTGCGATCCCGTATGTGGATTTGTCATCTATACTGGATTTGTATTTAAAAAGGAGTCCCACAATGGAGTGAGCAAAGCTCAGTAGGGTAAACATCTTCAGAGTTACTCCCTACCTAAGTACACATAAATCATCATTAATATTTATCAACACTCATTCAAGTATAATGTTCATATGAATGCAATTATGGATGAAATGTTTATATGTCCATATTCATGAGTCTCATCGACTCCCTCACACGTGCCGAAGCCAAGTGTGACATATTATATATCTGGATATATATATATATATGTATGTATATATGTATATATGTATATATATCTATAGAAATATTTATTTTTTTTGGAATTATTCCGAAAAAAATGAACCTCCTCTGAAAAACATATTAGACATTTATCCGAATAAAATATCATTTTCTTAGATTTACTCCGAGAAATAAGCACCACCGTAACTTTGCCTGGACGTTTTCCCAATTCGAGTTCTCTAAATACCATATATATGCCTATATATATATATATATACATATATCATGCACCCACCTATGTATATGGAATGTTCCCGTGCATATGAAATGCAACTATGCCATTTCCAATTTAACCCATGTTCTAGACACAATTATAACAATCCAAATCCAAGTCGTCCTATACTAATTTGTACTAAACAAAATACCTAAACTTTTCACCAATTAATTATTTCTAATAAAATTTCTAACACTTCGAATTGAAATATAAAACATGATCATTTCTAGCCATTAAATAGAAAGAAATTCTGATAAGAGAAAACTGCTACCTTTCAGAAAATTTCACAGAAACTTTATAAATTTAATATTAATGTGAAGATCTCGTCGTGTAGAGTAACTTTAGTTCTTGGACTATTTCATTCCTATTCCAGAATAATCCATTACGATTAAAAGAAAATTCATGGATTTTTTTTTTCTGTACTGTCTCTCCCTCCGGCGCCGAATGTTTTTTTTTTCAACCTTTCTCCTGTTTTCCGGATTCTTGACGTTTTTCTTTTTTTATTAATAATTATTTTCATTAATTATAATAATTTTTTTATATTTTTTTAGGCTGACACCTGAACATCCGACGGACTGCCCGCGCAGGCACAGCCACGTGCGGAAGACGTGGCGTGGTCTTTCGGTTGAGCAAAATTTTTTTTTTAATATTCTAATAATTATTTAATTAAATAAAAATATAACAAATTCTGATTTTCTCAAAATTTAACGAAATTTGACACCGTAGCTATATTTTCTAAGATGAATTCAATAATGACATTCATTTTATCATTATGACTCTAAAATTTTTAGGTTATTTTCTATTCTTGAAAAATTACCATTTTGCCTTTTTTTCCAGAAATCAAATTGTGTTAGTTATTTATTTTTAGGTTAATTCTAAAGAGGTTGATGTTTCACATGTCTATCTCTGTTGAATCTCCTTGCTGAGAATTAGATCATGAACATCATTGAATTTCAATTTATTAGTTCTTGATGAACTATGCACAACTATAATTGTAATACGTTAATTTTTGATAGAGAACACAGAAGTATCAATACACATACTTCATCATTGACTTCAATACCAAACAAACTTAATTGGGTTGTGATTGTGTTGACTTCATTGAGTTGTTGGGTCACTGATGTGCTTTCTGTCAACTTCAATTTGAAAAAACAACTCATCATGTGTGTTTTTTTAGCATCAATTAGTTTTTCGTATATACTAGCAAGAACCTTTGTAAGGCTTACTATGCTCTTCTCATTTTTTATATTGAAAGAAAGTTGCTAAGATAACATATTTCAGATGAATTCAGGTGCAAGTATGTGCTCTTCTTTCTTTAAAGACTTTATCTTCTCCCTTAGAAGGGGTTGATATAGATTTTTCTAGTATATATAATCATCCATCTAAATTTTCTAGAATCCAAATTTCGTTCCATAGATTTTTTTTTTATTTTCACTTTTCCTTCATATGCAGTCATTACTGTCTACAAAATATGACTTCTTCTAGACACTTCTTGCAAAACACTATGTATGAGAATTGAGAACACCTTTAACATGCTGATATTGTTTGTAAAATTTTTACTATTTATTAAATTCATTATTATCATCAATAGTAACTTCACCCAATGGGGCATCATAATGCACAACCTAAACCTCTAATACCACTTGTTGAGAATAACTTGATTTCCTATTTGTTAGATTATGAAAGAGAACAAAAATATATATATTAAATGAAACACAAAATTTACATTGTTCGACACATGCTTACCTATATTATGGGCTCTTCTCTTTTCTTCTCTTATTCACTATGAATTAGGCAAATGCAAAATATGTAAGAAATATATACTTTTGAAATCAGAATGCTTATTATATGTTGATCTATGCTAGAAAAATAATAAAACAAAAAAAAGGGGGTATTGCTTCTTTTTTTGACAAAAATGGGGAGTAGACGCCCCCCATTTTAATATTAAATATATCGACTACTTAAATGTGTTTTATATTTTGGCAAATGTGTTTCATAAAAGAAGATTTTTTTAAATTTTTGTTTCATGATAATTAGATCACAAATCTATTTTACATAATACTTTATTATATCCAACTAATCAAATAATTCATTAATCATCAGAATAAGATATTTGTTTTTGATTATTATTTTAAATAAATCATGAATATAGATAATTTGTCAAAAAATATATTTACAAAGATTCATGTCACCAAAATAGTCATTCATTATGTAATAGATTATAATATTGGCTAGTCATTCAAAGTTTATTTATAATATTTACAAAGATTTAATTTTTCAAAGTTTATTTATAATATTGGCTAGTCATTCATTATTTCATTTATATAAAACTCTAACAGGTTCCATATGTAACAGATTATATAAGAAAGTATTATATCTTTCATTAATATTATAAATGTTATTATTCAACTAATTTAAAACCATGATTATAACAAACTATGGAATTTTATAAAATAAAAAAAATCAAAAAAAAATCAAAAAAATCAAAAAAATCAAAAAAAATCAAAAAAATAAAAAAAATCAAAGAAATCAAAGAAATCAAAGAAATCAAAGAAATCAAAGAAATCAAAGAAATCAAAGAAATCAAAGAAACCAAAGAAACCAAAGAAACCAAAGAAACCAAAGAAACCAAAGAAACCAAAGAAACCAAAGAAACCAAAGAAACCAAAGAAACCAAAGAAACCAAAGAAACCAAAGAAACCAAAGAAACCAAAGAAACCAAAGAAACCAAAGAAACCAAAGAAATCAAAGAAATCAATGAAATCAAAGAAAACTAAAAAACTAAAAAACTAAAAAACAAAAAATCAAAAAATCAAAAAATCAAAAAATCAAAAAATCAAAAAATCAAAAAATCAAAAAATCAAAAAATCAAAAAATCAAAAAATCAAAAAATCAAAAAATAAAAATCAAAAAATAAAAAAATATAAAAATATAAAAAAAAATATAAAAATATAAAAATAACAAAATATAAAAATATAAAAATATAAAAATATAAAAATAATAAAAAAAATACAAAAATACAAAAATACAAAAATACAAAAAATACAAAAATAATAAAATAAAAAAAAATAATAAAATAATAAAAAATAAAAAATAAAAAATAAACAAAAAATAAAAAACAAACAAACAAATAAAACAAATAAAAAATAAAAAAAACAACTTTGATATTTTATTTTAACCACAATTTCTTTCTTAGAATCACATCAAATTCATATATTTCTAGGGCTAACATATCAAAAGTTAATTCATTTCTATTAAAATAGCATATACTAATTAACTATTTGATATGAGTAAATTGCATCTTTAGATGAAAAGAAATAATATAGAAGTCTTCTAATTTTTTTGAACCACTCTCATTTTCTCCAAAAATATATTATATATAAGTGAATATGTTGCTCCTAGTTCAAAGAAATTGTAAGAGTGTTTTGTACCTTGTGTTTCTCCGAAAACACAAGACATAAATTATTACTTTCCTTCGCATAGATCTTTAATATGACACTAGTTGAAAATAATGACTAAAACACAATGCATATTCTAGATCCATTATAAAATATGTTGCACTTGATTTATATATCTATTAACTCATTGTTAATTATGTGAAACTAGTTTACAATCAGCATTGAAGGATCACTTTCTAGGCTCTTTTTGATTGTTAAATAAAATATTTTTGGAATTCCTTCAAGAGTGCTTTATGTCTTGTGTTTCTATTTTCTTTTTTTTAGAAAATTGAATATATATAAATTCTCGCATCACAACTATAAAATTGTGGGTGTTTGAGAAATCATTCTCTTGGGCACTCAATTACATTCCTTCACATACTTTGTAAGCTATCCTTGGAGTCCAAGATGTTAAACCTCTTCAGTTCACTAACTTGATCTTCACATATTTCACTATATTGGTATGTCTCATCCCTTGTTCTTAAATAATTGCAAAATTTTATCTTTCTCTAGTTCTAAAGCTATATCCATAATTTTCTCATATATGATTGCTTCATAAATATCAATACCTGAATTCAATTTTCAGCCATTTTCCAAAAAGGTTAATATTTTTCATTGTTATTCATAATTTATAAAACAAATTTTACTAAGTTCTCAACCTTAGTAGTATATTAAGCAACAATCACACTAGCTTGAGTTAATCTAAAAAAACTTCTCATGTCCTATTTTTTCAATGAGATGCTGGAAAGTATTCAAACATTACTATATAGCTTATAAATTATGCAACTATTTTTCTAAGCATCAGTTAATTTTTTTACCTCAAGATTTAGCACATCCATTATCATAATTTATTGTATAAATTCTTTAGTCCTTTGCTGTTCATTTACTAGGAAATGTACTACTTGATCTCTTACTAATTTTCACAAAATACTTACTAGTTAGTTGCATCATTTCTTTCATAAATAGTCATTACTCTATCTCTCTCTCTCTCTCTCTCTCTCTCTCTCTCCCTCCCTCTATCTCTCTCCCCCTCCCTCCCCCTCTATCTCTTTCTCTCCCCCTCTCTCCCTCTCTCCCTCCCTCTCTCTCTCTCTCCCCCTTTCCATCCCTTTCTCTCTCTCTCTCTCTCTCTCCCTCTTCCTCCCTCCCTCTCTCTCTCTCTCTCTCCCTCTCCCTCCCTCCCTCTCTCTCTCTCAACTTTTCCTTTGCCACAATAATGAGATGTCTTCTTTACATAATATTCATTATTTATCTTGATCATATGGTAGGTTTCCATTATTTTCTCTTTACTTGACATGTGTGGAAGAGTGGATTAAACTTTAAATATGACTATTTTTTTATTATTCATGTGTTGGGTGAAATCATTTCAGATTTCTAATAAATTTTTCATAGTATTTCATGAGAAACAAATCCATATAAATTGAAATCAGATTTCTTTATGTATTATTTAGGAGTAAAATAAAATCAAACATTAAAAAACAATAATAAAATGATATATTTATTCAATCAAACTAGAATAAATATATCAAATCAAACTCAATTTTAATCAAACTAGTTAGATCAAATTAGTTTTAACCTCTCTCTCATTCTCTTTGACATAGAATTTATCAAATTCCATGGCTGAATATTTGAGATATTGGAAGAAGTTGATGTTAAGAGACCGTGGAATATGTTGATGACAATGTGCCACTAGGTGAGCTCCATGTCAAGGTGCTTGGTGTATTTTCCAAGCATAGATATGATTAATCCAATGTCATTTCTATATTTAGCTTATTTTGACAACTAGGGTCTCTTGTTGGCCAAAAATAATGACAGAGAGTGATCTTTTGTTTTTTTTTGTTACATCTAACCACTTCTTCACACAATTATATCTAACTTTATGCAGTCATTTTCCAAAATGTAACAATAAAATCAAGGTGTCTATATTGATGTATAGTCATGTTTAAATACACTTATTGATTTGAGGAACTTAAATGTATAAAGATTTATACATTTATATATAACTATATATAAATGTATTTAATATTATGTATATCAGCATATTACTATATGTAAATATATTTATCTACATCAATACCTATACATAGCCATATGTCAAAATATATATAATTACATGAAAATCTAAATATAACTACATCTACAACATGTATAACTACATGCTTCATAAACTTATTATCCATTCATTTCATTCATCTCATTCATATATATATATTTTTGATATTGTATAAATCTTTAGCAATTTTCCATATATTTTAGGAACTTAAATTTAATTTTTTCAACCTTAAATGTATTTTTATATGGTTGTATAAATCATTATGATTTAATATGTTTAGGGTTGGTATTATTGTTTCACTTAATATCATTTAACTAAAATTGATTTCTAATAAAATGTTAATTTTTTATAATTCATGTTATAAATTTCAAAACAAATAATAATATGTTTGTGTAATAAATATTATAAAAAATTTCTAGAATATATATGTGATGTAGCTTCAATTTACAAGGATAAAACTTTAATAATAAAATTTATTTACAAAATAAAATTTGCACTTCATAATATGTAATATGTTATATTTATTATAAAAATATAATGTTTAAAATATATCTATTAATTACAAAAAAAAACATTGCCATGTATTCAATTTAAAAAAAAAAATTAATAATTATTTAAAAAAACAAATTTATATATTTATATGGTCATTTATATATTTTGAATTAAAAAAAATAACTTGTAGAAAATTTTACTCATGTATTTATATGGTAATCTGTTTTGTTTGAACATAATTAAAGAAATAATTGATTTTTTACAAAACATAAAAGACATGTATTTATATGCACTACATTATAATTGTTTAAATTTTAAAATTTCTAAAAATTTATTAATAATAATAAATAATAGGTAGAAATTTATCATAGATATTAATATTTTAATAAAAAAATTATATATAAAAATAAAAACAATTTTATCTATTTATGACCAATATTTTATTGTTTAACATAATTGTAAAAACAACATAATTTACAAATATGCCATTTTCATTTATTTATATGAGTATAATGATAATTATTTTTATATAAATATTAAAAAAACAACTATTTGAATAAAATATAAGCTCATATATTTAATTCATAATTTCATTTTACATATTAATATGCTTCACACACACACACACACATGCGCGCGCACACATACACACACAAATTTATTTTAAATATAAAGAATTTACAATATTTTATAAATTGTGTACAATATATAATATTTTATTTTAATTAAATTTTCAAAATCATAAAATTTTAAATACATTTACACACACACACACACACAATAGTTTAATGTGTAACTTTAAAAATACATTACATATATAGGTATATGTGTGTGTTTGTGTGGGTGTTCAGTAGTATATGCATGCATGCAAGTATGTACACACTACTTTGAAAATGTAGATACATGTGTGATTATATATACAAAAGTACAAAAATGTGTTTTGTGATATGTAATGTATAGTCAAGTATATGGATGTATAAATGTGTGTGTGTGTAGGTCAGTGTATATGCACATATATATTTATGCATATATATGTAAATATCAACATTATTTTTGAGAAGAAAAATACTAAAGCACATAATTATTAACATGTTCCACAAATTGGAGAAAGCACGAGCAAAAATTGATAATATTGCAAATACTACTAATCCTCCCATCTATAACACTTTTCCTTAAAATTTGATCAGAGTAATACTTTCAATGATAAGGTTCATTCAATACTACTTACCATGGAGTTACATTTTCATTCAATACTATAATTTGTTCAAATAAAAGAATCTATCTAATATCTTCCTCAACAACTATTCTATCTTATTTTTCTAGATTGATAATCTATTTTCAATTTTGATTATATGTACATTTCTTATCTAATATCTCTAGTTCAAACTATTGTAATAGTAAAATCCATCAAAACAGTCTAGGCCTGATATCTTTCTTTTCTATGAGATATTTAATTATAGAATATATAGTATATACTATAACTTTGGTTCCCACTAAATATGATATTAACTTGTCAAAAGAAAAGATTGTTTATACAAGTTCTTTCTCTATAGTGATGTAATTCAATTAGGCCTTTGAGATTGTGTTATTATCATAGTATATGATAACTATTTATAAATATTTGTATAACTATATAAAACTCTTCATAATTATATTTAACTATATTTTTAACTATGTAAACTATTTTTATAACTATATTAATAACTATATATAATTATTTTTTTAACTATATAATATTTTATAATTATATGAGTAATTCTATATAACTATATTTTTAACAAAATATATCATATGTATATTAATATATAACTATATATAATTATATTTTACTATATGTATTACTATAAAAATATTATATATAACTATATCTTTAACTATATACATATTTATAACTATATGTGTATAACTATGTAACACTATATAATTAAATATAATTATATATGTAACATATATGTATTCATATAATTAAATCTATATATTTATTTATAACGTTGTATATATTTATGTATAATTACTTATAACTACTTGTATGAATATATCTATATATAATTATATGTTTAACTATATATAACTCTTTTTTTAATAATGTATAATATAGGTATAAGAACATATAAAGGTTGACCTCCCTCTCTGGTAACCATCTCTTGAGGTTTATTGATTCTGTTTCTCTCTCTCATTAGATCTCTTTACTGCCATATGACAAATGATTTGAGATTTATTGGAAGAAATGGGATTTACGTTCACAAAGCTGTTCAGCAGGTTGTTTTCCAACAAGGAGATGAGAATTTTGATGTTAGGTCTTGATGCTGGCAGAAAGACAACCATTCTGTATAAGTTGAAGCTTGGTGAAATTGTCACCACAATTTCTACTATTGTTTTCAATGTAGAGACTGTTAGATACAAAAACATCAATTTCAGTGTGTGGGATGTTGGAGGTAAAGAAAAGATTCGCCCTTTCTGGAGGGATTACTTCCAAAATACCCAAGGTCTCATATTTGTGGTGGATATCAATGACAAAGATCAAATAGTTGAAGCAGAGATGAGTTGCATATGATGCTAAATGAGGAAAAGCTTCAAGATGTATTTTTGCTGGTGTTTGCCAATAAGCAAGATCTTCACAATGCGATGAATGCAACTGAAATTACTGACAAGCTAGGACTTCACTCTCTTCTCCAATGCCATTAGCACATTCAGAGCACCTGTGCTACCTCTGGTGAGGGCCTCTACAAGGGTCTTGATTGGCTTTCCAATTACTTTGCCAACAAATCATAAATAATTTTAGCATGATGAGGCAATCTTTGTTGACATATCTGGATGTGGATCTAATCTTTTCCTATTTTGCTTGAGTTTTGTTCTATTATGTGGATGACATCATCTGGTTCTATGGGGATTCAAATTGTATTTATATTTATATATTGCATGCAGAAATACAAGACCGCATTTACTTTGTTCTAATCTATTGTAAGCCGAACTTGTTTGTTTTCTGTTTTGTGTTTTTTTGCCATTAGATCCTAAAGGTATAAGAACATATAACTATAAATAATTGTCTTTGACTATATGTATTACAATAAAAGCTTTATACATAACTATATTTAAATATATAATTTACAACTTATATTTAATGTACATTTGTATATATTAGTATTCAAAAATGTATTTTTCTATATATATACCTATACATAACTATATGTATAGATATATAAAATTATATAAATAAATAAATATACTTGAATGTATAAATATATGTTTAACTATACATGTAACTATATGTATAACCACATTTAGTTATTTATCTATCAATCTATCTATCTAACCATCTTTCTATCTATCTATATGTCTATCTATCTATCTTTCTTTCTTTCTATCTTTCTTTCTTTATTTTTATCTATTTATATATCTATCAAATTATCTACCTATCTATCTATCTATCTAATTATATATCGATCTACTTGTTTATCTATCTATCTATCTAAGTATCTATCTGTTTATATTTCTTTCTATCTGTTGATCTATCTATCTTTCTATCTCTTTGTACATCTATCTATCTATCTATCTATCTATTTATCTATTCGATCAATCTATTCATCTTTCTATTCATCTATCTATTCATCTATCTATCTATATATCCATCTATCCATCTAACCATCTATCCATCTATCGATATATTCATCTATCCATCTAATCATCTATCCATATATCCTTTTAACTAACTAACTATCTATTTATCCATCCATATCCATCTATCTATCTATCCAACTATCCATATATGCATCTATCCATATAATCACCTATGCATCTATCCATCTATCCACCTATCCAGCTATCCATCTATCGATCTATCCATCTATACATTTTTCCATCTATCCTTCTATCCTTCTTTCAAACTATCTATCTATACATCCATCTAAGCATCTTTCTATTTATCAATCGATCCATCTATCCATCTATCCATCTTTTTATTTATCTATCGAACCATCTATTAATCTATGCATTTATCCATTTATCCATCTTTCTATCGATCCTTCTATCCATCTATCCATCTATCCATCTTTCTATCTATCCATCTATCCATCTATGCATCTTTTCTTCTATCCTTCTATCCATTTATATATCTATCTATGTACCTATTTATCTATTTATTTCTCTATCAATTTGTCTATTATTCTATTTGTCATTCTATCAAAGTGACTATTTATGAATCTGTTTATCTATCTATCTGTCTATCTTTCATTCTATATGTCTATCTGTCTACCTGCAAATTATCTATCTATATGTCTATCTATATTTATGTCTATCTATCTATATTTATGTCTATCTATCTATATTTGTATCTATCTATCTATCTATATGTTTATTTATCCACTACTAAAATTCACTGAATTACCGAGCAATTATTTGGTCGGTAATTAGGTGTTTTTTGGTCGGTAACCCAAATACCAAACAATTACCAATAAAAAATCAATCGGCCGGTAAATTATCGATCATTTACTGTCCCTCTACCGACAAACAATTATCGACTATTTTCAAACAATTTTCTAACTAAAATAATTAGGTCAGTATATGGTCCCCAAATGGTCAGTAATTAACGACCATTTACAGACCATTCAATGACAAATAATTACCAACTATTTTCCGACCTAAAGCACTTGGTCTGTAAATGGTTGAAAATTATCGAAATAATTGTGACCAAAAACTGACTAAAATCTTTTAAAATCATTGGTCGATAATTGATCTCCAAAATTATTACCGACAATTTGGTGAAATTTTATCGACTATTGATATTAAAAAATTTTGGTCCGTTTTGTCGCAATTCAGCCGGTAATTATCGACCAAAATTTTATTTTTTGTAGTTTTGTGGTAGTTTCTGCAGAAACTAGAACATAAAACACAAAAAAAAATAAAATCCAAAAAACATCCAGTTTGATGTAGTTACTGTAGAAACATATACAGATAACACAACAAAAAAATATAATTAACTCCAGCAAACTACTATATATACTATATATATATTAAATACATCAAGAGAAAAATAAAAAAAAATGAAATCCAAAATCAAAGTTTAAGGTATTGAAAAAAAATGTGTGTGATACACTCAACCATCCAACATAGTTTCAAAATCATTATGTTGTGATATTTCTGGCCCACACGGTGAGATGTCAGGTATTGGGGTAGAGATATCTACTGCTGCTAGTCCTGATGCAGTTACTGCAGGTCTTGCTATAGGTGATGGAGTAGGTGCTGTAGCTGGAGCATTATGTCGGACAATCAGAGGTAGATCATTAGGGTTGAACTAGAGTCCCCCTTGAAACTTCTTTGTAAGGTAGTCAAAATGCATACGCAACTCATCTCTATCATCCTCATAGTCGATCATGCATCACTCGGTATCGACCAACTGATGCTGTATCGTATTTCGCATCACGTCCTGAAATTCCTCCATCATCGAGAATAAATTTGAAACTGGTCCTAAAAATTCAGCTTCATAATTTGGTCATCTATGTGAGTAGATAACCAACTGACACCATTGATGATGTCGAAAAATCGACACCATTGATGGCCATCTTCTCCTTACCATCAACAGTCGCATACCAAATCTGATTCGTATCAACTGGTGGAGATGATGAATGAGAACTACATGTTGCACCATCACATGAACCTAAAGTAGACTGGGAATACACTTGAGTCACAGCAGCTAATATTTCCTCATATCTAACCTATTAAAATGTAGGAAAAGTATTTTAATTTATATTCAAATAAAAAAAAGTTAATTTTTTTAATGAAACATACATTTGATGCAAGAGATCTCTAATCAATGAAAGTCTGATCATCATGAGCCTTTGTGTGCGTGTATCTGAATAAGCAAGGAACACCAGGCTTCTTACCCTCTTTGCGTGTCTATAATTACACATAATACATATGTTAATTATATTGAAAAAAAAATTCTTTATGATAAATGAAAATTGGGCATAATTGAACACATTTCACAAAGTAATAATCATACAAAGTATAAATGGAAATAATACCAATGCTCGTTCATGCTCACGCATAGAGCAAGATCCACAAGTGTGTGTAGACATGCCACTACCCTCCTGAGCCCACTCTGAGCTATGATTGCCCCTCTATTTATCACACCTCTTCCTATAATTCGGATCTTCCCATCTACTCTGCCACTCCTTGAAAACATGATCCAGGACACTCGAATCTTTTTCTTTCTTCTTCAACCATTTATCTTTGATATCATACACGGTGTCTTTATACCAATTGACAGCATGTTTGTATAACACACTTTTGACCGCCTCCTTTCACTGTGTCCACCTGTAAACTTTCTGCTATTATAAATAAATAATTTTTAATCAGTCAACAAAAGAATAAATAAAAGATGTAAAAATTTTTAGGTAGTAATATTTACCTTAAATTCTCTCCAAATCATCATTTGGTCCTTATTTATGAGTGACTTCCAAATATGTCCATTAGGTTTATATTAAATATGTATATGTATTGATATAGTAAAATACTTTTTTATATACTACTATATACAAATATATATTAAATATAAGCTGTAAATTTAATATTTAAAAATAATTATGCATAAAACTTTTAAACTATGCATATCGTAAGATACAATTATTTATAGTTATATATTATTTTACATATAATATATATAGTTATAAATAGTTATATATAATTAAACATATAGTTATATATAGATATATTCATTCAAGTAGTTATAAGTAGTCATACATAAATATAAACAACGTTATAAAAAAATATTTTGCTTTAATTATATTAATATATGTGTATATATAGTTCCAAATATAGTTATATATAATTATATAGACATTTATTTAGATATACAAATATTTATATATAGTTATACACATATAGTTTAAAATAATGTTGTGTGTTGTTATACATGTAATTTATAAATATAGTTACATGTGGTTATACATATAGTTACAAAAATAGTTAAACGTATACTTATACATGTAGGTTTATATATTTGTTCATTTAATTTTATATATTTATAAATATAGTAATGAATAGGTATAGATATAGTAAAATACTTTTTTATATACTACTATATACAAATATATAATAAATATAAGCTGTAAATTTATTATTTAAATATAATTATGCATATAACTTTTAAAATTATAGATATAGTAAGATACAATTATTTATAGCTATATATTATTTTACATATAATATATATAATTATAAATAGTTATATATAATTAAACATATATTTATATATAGTTATATTCATACAAGTAGTTAATAAGTAGTTATACATAAATATCAACAACGTTATAAAAAAATATTTTGCTTTAATTATATTAATACATATATGTATATATAGTTACAAATATAGTTATATATAATTATATAGACATTTATTTAGTTACACATATATTTATATATAATTATACACATATAGTTTAACATAATGTTGTATGGTGTTATACATGTAATTATAAATATAGTTACATGTAGTTATACATATAGTTACACATATAGTTAAACATATATTTATACATGTAGGTTTATATATTTGTTCATTTAATTTTATATATTTATACATATAGATATGCATAGGTATAGATATATTAAAATACTTTTTCATATACAAATATATACAAATATATATTAAATATAAGTTGTGAAGTATATACTTAAATATTAATATGGATAAAGCTTTTATTGTTATACATATAGTAAGATACAATTATTTATAGTTATATATTATTATTCATATAATATATATAATTATAAATAATTATATATAATTAAATAAATAGTTATATATAGATATATTTATATAAATAGTGATCAGTAGGTATACATAAATATATACAACGTTATAAACATATATTTTAATACAAATATATGAATACATATTTGTATATATAGTTACAAATATAGTTATATTTAATTATATAAAGTGTTACATATTTATACAAATATTTATATATAGTTATACACATATAGTTATAACTATGTATGTAGTTAAAGATATAATTATAATTAACATTTATATAGGTATACATTTAGTAAAATATAATAATATATAGTTAATATTAGTATGCATATAATTTATTTTTTTAGAAATATAATTATATAGAATTATACATATAGTTATACATAATTATATAGTTACAAATTAGTTATACAAAGTTATAAATATAGTTATAAAAATAGTTTACTTTATTATAAATAAAGTTATAAATACTTATATAAAATGACATATGATTATATAATTAAACACGTGTATCTATATAATATTTGTGAATAAAATATTTTTATAAATGTTACTTAAATATTATTATATTTACATGTAACATTTTTATAAATCATATATAGTATATATATCACATTTTTATAAATATTATAAATATTTTATATTTATATAAAAAAATATGTATTATAAATATTTACAAAATTGTATAATCATTTAATATTATATAATTGTTATATAAAAAAATATATAAATGGATAGGTTAATGTAAATTTTGTATAGATATTTATAAACATTAATACATATGTATAAATATTTATATATATCATTATATATTTATATAAACATATCAATGTGTATTTATAATGTAATACGTTTATATTTAAAGTATAGACATTCATACATAATATCATACGATTATATAAATGTATAAAAGTTTATATATACAGTGATAGATATTTAAGATTAACATTAAATAAAAGTTTGGTTTAACATAAATCATTATATATATTAAAGTATTGACATTTATACATAACGTCATATGATTATATAAATATAAACTATTAACATTAAGATTATTTGGATGCAAACATCATGTAATTAAAATCAAAATCACTAAAACCCTAAAAATATAAATAGTAGATGAACAAATTTAAAAAAAATGAAAAATTATAGTTTAATTAATTGTGTCGAATCAAAATCATATTAGGTTAAATGAAATTGAAGAAAAAATTAAGAAATTAGGAGGAGAAAAAAAAACCTAATACCTGAAAATACTGAAAAAAATGAAATTTCAATTATCTATATATAATTCAGAGAACCAGAGATGTGAATAAGCAATTTGAAGGAGAAGAACAAAGAAAAACTTACATGGATTCAGAAGAAAGATCAATTTTTTTCAATTTCGTGCTTACAGTCGGCTCTGATTCAAAAAAAAACAATGGAGTTTCGATGATTTTAGGTTTTAATGACTTAGCAAATGATTTTCAAATCAAAAAATTAAACAATGAAATACTATCCAAAATTATGGTCAGTAAACGGCCGGTCAGAAAAAATCTATAAGTATTTGGAAGTTCACTTTACCGGCCAATTTTAATGATAATATATTTTTGGTCTTTAAATGGTTGGTAATTTGTCGGCAATATCTATTCGCTATTTTCATCCTAATTTACTGACCAATTTCCAACCAAAAACATTTGGACGGGATGTATGGTCGGTATTTGGTCATGAAAAGGTCATTAATTAATGAACTATATATTCAGTCGCTAATTTGGTCAGTAATTTGTTCGGTAATTAAGACCTTATAAATATATTGGATAACCACTATACCGACCATTTTTAATGGTTATATATTTTTGGTCGTTAAATGGTTCGTAATCTTTTGGAAATGTATTTCACTAATTCCCTCCTAATTTACAGACCATATTTTCGACCAATTATATTTGGTCAGTAATAAATGGTCGATAGTTAGTCGGAAATTTGGTCGGAAATATTTTTATCGGATACGTCACTTTGGATCTCTAAATAGGTCATGAATTGGTCAGTAATTACTGACCTATATATGTGGTCGATAATTGATTGGTAATTGGTCGATAAGTATGAAGTTATAAATAATTTGAAAAAATACTATACCAACCAATTATAATGAAAGGTCGTTAAATAGTCGGTAATATATTTAATAACCACTCTACAAACCGATTCCTGACCAAAAATATTTAGTCAGTAATTATGGTTGGTCCTTGGTCGGAAATTTGGTCGGAAATTTTATTTTTTTTTGATACCATTTTTTGGTCGCTAACTGGTCATGTTTTGGACAGCAATTACTGACCGAATTTTTTGGTTGGTATTTTTGTTAGTATTATCATAATTTTTAATAGTGATCTATCTATTTTTCATTCTATAATTCTATCCATATATCAATATTTCTATTTTTCTATGAATCTACTTGCCTAGCTATCTATTAGTTTATCAGTCTATTTGTCTATCTATCTATCTATCTAATTATCAATACAAGAAAAATCTCATATATATAGGGACACTTACCTAGCTAAATGGGCATTTTCTATTTTTTGTAGTGGTCGGAAAATTTTTAGTTGTGATGGATTACCGATGGATCGGTTCCCTTTCTAAAGTGCTTCTTACTAAAATTTAGCGACGCAGAGTGTCCCTAGCTAAAAAGATAGTGACGAAAAAATCCATTGCTAAAAAGACAAATTCCCTAGCTAAATTAGCAAGAAAATTGAGATTTTCTGTCGCTAAACAAAAATAACGACGAATGATTCCCTAGATAAAATGCTGGTCTATAAATTTTAGCGAATGATATAGTCTCTAACCAAATAAATTTAGCGACGAAAAATCCATTGCTAATTTTAATATTTCCCTAGCTAAATAAGTTAGGGAAAATTCCCTAGATAAATTAGCAAGGGAAAAATCCCTTGCTAATTTAGCAAGTTATTTTTCCTTAGATATTTTAATTTCAAAATTAATTTTAGAATATAAATTATTTTAAAATTTTTAATTAAATAATTTAATATTTTAATATCGAATTAAATAAAAATAGAAACTATAAATATTTTATAATAAATAAAAAATTAATCATTTAATATCTTATTCTAATTCAATATTTTACAGAATTGAAACAAAAATATAACAAAATTTTATTTCAACTTATTTATCAATGTATCTACCGACAATGCATAAAGTATAATATATTCATTCATTGATGTTGCTTTCTCTCCCTCTGCTCCTCCAATCATTATTTTTCTACTATGACAAAACTGTCCGAGTTGTGGGATGTAATATCTAGTGAAAAATCTCATCACCTATATAGAAGCTTTGTATGAGGAACAATGCGGTATCATATTTGTAAGAAATTTAAACCACCCAGTCAAATTTAAAAAAAAGTTATGTTTTGATACATATATAATCTTGTAGTATATATGTAAATATATACTAGCATTTCACTCATACATATATTACTGCAGTATATGTACATAAAAATAGTAGTATTATGTCTACATATAAACTGAGTACAAATATACTCAGTATATACGTACATAAAATACTGTAGTATTTTATGTACGTATATATTGACTTTATTTGTATGTATATACTCATTTGGTGTTGTTACTGCTGCTCTCGCTGCTGCTCCTGCCGTTGCTGCCATTGTCACTGTCACTACCAATACCACTGCTGTTGTCACCGTTGCCGACGCCACCGCTACTACCGCGGCTAGCCACTACCGCCACCGGCCACTACGGCCGCTGCCACCACCGCTATCAGTGCTACCGCTGCATGTTGTAGCTGTCGCTGCCGCTACATGCTGCAACTATCGATTCCGCTGCTGTCGCCGCTGCTACCGCCGCCGCCATTGCCATTGCCATTGCCACCTCTACCATTGCTGCCACAACTTTCGATGCTGCTGCTGCTTCTGGTGCTGCCACTACTTCCTGTGCTGCCACTACTTCCTGTGCTGCCACTACTCCCATTGTAGCCTCTGCTACCGCCATGACCGCCACTACTTCCGGTGCAGCCACTGCTGATGCCTCCGATGCCTCCGCTCCTACCAATACATCTTAAACTAAAATTTAATTAAATAATTTAATATTTTTATATTAAATTTAATAAAAATAGAGACTATAAATGAAGATTTTAAATTAAACAAAAAAAATCATTTAATAACTTATTCTAATACAGTATTTTAAATATCTAAAAAAATAAAAAAAATTATATTACATCTTATTAATCAATGTAACTATCGACTGTGTATAAAATATAATCTATCAATGCATTGATGTTGCTTTCTCTCTCCCTGCTCCTCCAATCACCAACTTTCTGCTGTGAAAAAGCTATCTGGACCACGGTGCTTCATGTTTGTTGAAAAATACATTCACTTATACAAGCTTCGAATGGGAACAATGCGGTACCACATCTGTACGTAAGAAAATTAAACTACAAAAACAAATCAAAATAAATTAAAAAAAACTATGTTTAGTTAAATATATATTACTACAACAAAAATGTACATATATACTAGCATTTCACTTGTACATATATTACTACAGTATTTGTACATATAAATTGTAGTATTATGCGTACATATATACCGAGTACATATATACTCAGTATATATGTACACAAAATACTACAAAATTATATTTATGTATATACTTACTACATACATATGTATATACTACATTTGTTGCCGTTCCTACTGCTCTCACTGTCGCTGCCGCCCTTGCCAGTCCTACTACGTCTGATGCTGGTGCTACCGCTGCTACAAGTGCTACCGCCACTACCGGTGCAGCCGTCGCTACCGCGGCAGCTTCCGTTGCTGCCGCTGCCATTTCCGCCGCTGCCATTGCCGCCACTATCGCTGCGGCCTCTGCTACCGCTGCCGCTGCCACCACTACCGCCACTGATGCTAATGCTACCGCTTCCTCTGCTTCCTCCGCTACCTCCACTACAGTCGCTGTCATCACTGCTGCTGTTGCCAATGCTTCTGCCGTTACTGTCGCTGCCAACGCCACCACTGCCACTGCCACCTCTGTTGCTGCCCCTGCCACCGCTGCAGTTCTGGCACCATTGCCGCCACTTCCATCACTGCCGCGGCTACTACCACTACCGTGGCTACCGCTGATGATAATAGGCTTTTACATACCAATAATATGCTAAAACTCTACCCAAAAAATTTGGAAAAATACAAACATATTAAACGATATATAAAAATAGTTATTATAGACATGAACAAACAAAAATTATAGTTGATTATCATACAGTTTCAACAAAAATTTAATTAAATAATTTAATACTTTCAAATTAAATTTAATAAAAATAGAAACTATAAATGAAAATTTTAAAATTAAACAAAAAAAAATCATTTAATAACTTATTATAATATAATATTCAAAATAACTAAAATAATAAAATAATAAAAAATATATTACATCTTATTAATCAATGTATCTACCGACTGTGCATAAAGTATAATCTATCAATGCATTGACGTTGCTTTCTCTTCCTCTGCTCCTCCGATCACCAACTTTCCACTGTGAAAATGCTGTCCGAGTCACGGTGCACCATGTTTGTTGAAATATGTCTTCACTTATACAAGCTTTGTATGGGAAACAATGTGGTACCATATCTGTAAGAAATTTAAACCACCAAATCAAATCAAAATAAATAAAAAAAACAATGTTTTGATAAATATATATTACTACAGTAAATATGTACATATATACTAGCATTTCACTCATACATATATTACTATAGTATTTGTACATATAAACTAAAGTTTATGCATACATATATACTGAATACATATATATACTCAGTATATATGTACATAAATTACTGTAGTATTATATGTAAGTATATATTGACTATATATGTACGTATATACCTCATTTGTTGTCATTGTTGCTGCTCCCGCTACTTCTGCCGCTCCTACCGCTACTGCCGCTATCACTACCACTGCCGATGCCGCTACTACTATCGCTGCTGCCGGTGTTGCCGCAGCCACTGCCACCGTTGCTGTTGTCACTACCACAGCTACTGTTGTGGCTGCCGCTGCTACCACTGCGGCTGCCGTTGCCACAGCGGCCACTGATGCTGTTGCGGCTACTGATGTCACCTATGCTGTTGCTACCACCGCTGCGCCGCTGCCACCATCGTCACTGCCACCACCGTCGCTTCTACTTTTACCACTATCATTGCTGTCATCACTGCCATCGTTTACGTCACTACCATCATTGCCATTGCTACCGCTGCTGCCGCTATTGAAAATAGACTTTTACATACCTATAATAGGCTAACACTCTACCCAAAAAATTCAGAAACAAAAAACCATATTCACGGATATATAAAAACAAATATTATAGACATGAACAAACACAAATTAAAGTTGATTATCATACAGCTTTAACAAAAATCCAAAAGATGTCCAGCAATTATGTTTAGAGATAAAGAGAGTGCAAAAATAAAATAATTTTAGAATAATAAAGATAAGATAAGCTAGCCCTCTTTTTGATAAAGCTGAAATCGGTAAATATGAGACACATGCATTGGAAGGACCGTGGTAATGTCTGAATGCTTTGAATCATGATTTTTTCTTTTCTCTCACATAATGTGTCTTACAAAGATTCATAATTTGGTTTATCAGAAAAGCAAAGAACAAAACCAGAATAAAAAAAATTGAAACCTGCAAAAAAATATCATAATTATTTGCTACATAGACAAAAATAAATAACAGTTCAGAAATAATTCTCATACTCAATCATTCTCATAATTTGTAGGGAATGCTAGCCTCTCCTGTGAGGATTCACAGCTGGATCTAGAAATGCTATCTGATGTGCCAAAGCCGCTAACTGTGACTCCATATAGGATATCTGCTGTTGCATTGTTTTTTTAATTTCTTTATTTTCTTACATTTCTTTCATCAAATTAGCTATCTGGTCATCCTTCTTTTTCATTTTGGTCTCCATATCTACAATATGTTCATTTGCTTCCAATGCTTGTTGTCTGACCGCCTCTTCGACCATGTCTCCAAATAAATAGGATAATAGTCAATTGGTTGAAGATCCATAGAACCCTCAACTTGTTGATGAGCAACTATCACATGTTCCTCCATTAGGTCCTGAGAAAAAATAGAGAAAAAAATTATTCTAGATTTAAAAAAAATAAAATAAATATTTTGCATTCAAATTAATTTTCATAATGTAGTATAGTTTTATAAATTCTAATTAATATAATAATTTCTTACTGCAATCATCTAAGAATTATTGTCAACATACTGACCAACCACTTTCTTCCCATGCATCTTTTTGAAAATCTCATAAAAATTTGGATCTCTACCCAATTCTCCAGCTTAGAATATGTTTTTATTAATTCATAAAAAAACAAATGATAAAAAAATTTCACAAAATTATTAATACCATGCAGAGATTTTAATTATTGGATTATTAGGAAAACCAAAAAATATAGATATGTTTAGAATTTTAAATTTGTACAAAATCTCGAGCGTGCTCAATGCTCAACTTTGAACCCCCAGTGTGTCGACAGATTCCTATACCTAGTCCAGCAACCTCACTTCATCGATTTTTGCTGGCAATATTTAATGTTTTTTTCACATCTGGCTCCTCCCAATAATTAAGCCACTCGGGCCAGTCTTCCTCGGATATGAAATCAAGCCTTGCTTTCATTTTCTTTAATTTATGGACAAAATCAGAATACCATTGAGCAGCTTTGATCTCCCATAATGAATTTAACTTTCCATCAAATTTGAGTGCCCATGTGTACTGATTCTATAAATAGAAAAATGACAAAAGAATTTATATTAACAACAAGAACATAATTATTTACTGCTTGAATAATAACCAACATAAAAGTTAAGTAATTAGATAATTAAATTTCAATTCTTTTGTTTTGTTATTTTTACCTGAAATTCATTAAAATATGACACTTTTGTCGATTCAGAAACTTTCTTCCAGGAGAAAGATAGAAATCAACCATTTTCTTGAATGCATTTGTAATTATAGTCGAACACTTGTGAGATGGAATAAAACTGTACACATAAATAAATAACATTGAAAAAAAGCAAATCATAACAATATAAAAAAAACCATCGACAATAATATCAACATTTTTTCAAGTCATTTTTACATATTTCTTTTACCTCTCATCCACAATCTCAATTTGCAACTTTACAACGACTACAGAGGAAGACACAACATTTGACGATGCCATTGATATTGTAAATCGGGGAACAATCAGTGTAAAATGTGGTATAGAAGATAGAGATGGATCAAAAGTTTGTGTAGGAAGCACAATGGGTGATGGGCTTACATTTGATAAAGGTGATAGTAGAGGTCTCAATGATGGTGATATAAATGGAGATGGTGATTGTGATGTTGAAGTCTGGATATGATGGCTATGAGATGGTACTGATTCTACAACATGATATAACATAATAGATGAATTTGGTTCATTTCTGGGTCCACGTCCACCTCGACCATGGTCACATCCTTTAGGCACCATCTACTATACAAAATAAAACATAGAACAAAAAATATGGATATGATGACAAGCATGCATTTTTGAATAAAACACACTGATAGATTTCAACAAAATATAAAAAGTCTTTGATAGTTTTAATTTATAATAAAATTATAACAATTTAATTATCAACATCACTGTCATCCTCCAATGGATCTTCTGATATTTTGTCTGAATCCGATAGAAGTTCCCACTCATCTTCAGATAGAAATTGATCATCTTCAATTTCTATTGTGCCACCATTTGAATCACATAAATTTTTTGGATCTTCATCTACCTTCACAGGCTTAATATTATTTATGTCATCTTTTTGGAATGCCGGTGCTATTTCTAAGTCTGCACTTCTTTGTTGTGATATTGATACTTCAAATTTTGATCAAGCTTTGATTTTGTAAATTACCCACCAATATTTCTTATCACGAGATAAACTCAGATATGTACAATAATATACCTGAGTGGCTTGAACTACCATAATAAATGGCTCATATCGATTATATCTGCGTTTATGGTTAACATCTATTAGCTTATAATCCGAATGAATCTTTGTGCCCATATTTCATGTAGGATCAAACCACTCACACTTAAATAATATAATCTTGTTATTTTCGAGTCTATGATACTCAATAGCTATTTTGAGTTGACCATAATAATCAATCTCATCTGTACTATAACTTGAGGCTTTAATACATATATTACTATTCATTATTATTTTAGAAGAATCGTGCCCGATTATGTGAAATTTATATTCATTTACAAAATACCCAGGATAGGTTGCCACATATCAAAATGAGCCTTTACTTAGATTCTAAATAAAAATATTTGAATCTCCATTTGAAGGATCAATTGCATGTGACATAAATTAAAAAAATGATATTAACAAATAAAAGATACTAATAAATTAAATAATTCAAATATATAAAAATTAATTATACTCACATAATTTTTTAACCAATTCACAAATTTAGTTTCTAGCATATAATCGACATCATTGCTGGAAATTGCTGGATGCCTATATTTTAACTGCTCAACATAAATACTTCACAAATATAAAAAGAGAGAAAAAATTGTATATCAATTTTTAATAATTCATATTAAAATTAAAATTAAACTATGATTAAACCTACAATCATTTTGGGTATACATACTCAATATATGGTGCAACCTCCTCACATTAAGTAAAACATAGCTTCGGGTTACTTTGTACTCTTCATCTGTCGTATATCTTTTCATTGCTCTTCTAAATGCTTTTCCAAATACTCTTCTAGGGTGCTTAAAGATAGATAGTTTGTCCACAAAATCATCTTCTTGCATCACATGACCTTCATAATTCCATGACACATTTCTATTCTTTGTATTGACATGATCCTCAAAATAATAAGAACAAAATGATGATGCTTCTTCTACTAAATATGCATTGCAAATTGAATATTCAACTTTTGCTTTGTTTCTAACATTCAATTTCAACTTACGAAGATACCTACATTTGTAATGTTAGGTTTCAATTAGATTAAATTACAATAATACTTAGAGTACTAAATAATAAAACACAACAAATTATATGTATTTACCTCTCAAATGGATACATCCACCTGAATTGTACTAGCCCTGTAGTCCTTGCTTCATATGCCAAATGGACTGGCAGATGCTCCATCGAGTCAAAAAAATTCAGTGGGAATATCCGCTCAAGCTTACAAATAATAAGTGGAATGTCATTCTCCAGCCTCACCATGTCATTTATTTTGATTGTGGTTGCAGTTAGCTATTTTAAAAACAAACTAAGTTTTCTGTAAGGACCTTCCAAACACTTAGTTTAAGTAATTCACAGAATGAAATTGGTATTAATCTCTGTATTAATACATGACAGTCATGACTTTTCATTCCAAATAACTTAAGATTCTTCATATCCACGTATCTACCCATATTTGACACATATCCATCAAAGAATTTCAAATTTTTAACCAATTCATACAATATTTGTCTTGCCTTCTTTTCAAGTGTGTAGCAAGCTTTAGAGAATTTTCTTATTTCCTCATCCAGTTTCAATTCAGGATGCCGACAGTAATCATTCAGCACTTGTCTTGATTTTAAAGTGTCTTTTATTTTTCCATCTACATTAAGAACAATGTTGAAATCATTGTCAAAAACATTTTTTCAATATGCATTACATCTAAATTATGACGAATAAATTGGACTTCCAATAGGGCAAGTCCCAAAATATACTACATTTCCTTCGGCCAAATAATTTGCCTATTGGTCCATTACTTCTAGTAGCTTCCTTTTCAGTTACCTTCTTCAAACTCAAACTCTGAATCTCTATCATAATATCATCTTTTGAACGAACTACAGGTGCAACTATCATCATAGTTTTATTTTTACGAAATGCAGTTTTATTTCTTCGAAATGGATGATTCATAGGTAGAAACTTACGATGGTTATCAAACCATGATTATTTACCACTAAGTTTGAGAGTAAATGCATCAGAATTTGTCATGCAATACTGCCATGCAAATCATTTTGCAGTACTTCAACCTAACAATATTAAATATGTAGGAAAGTCACTTACCATCCACATAAGGTCTGCCCACATAATGAAACTTTGCTTCTTTGAGATATCATATGTATTCATACCAATATCCCATAAATAATTTAACTATGCAATAAGAGGCTGTATGAAAACATCCAGCATGTCTTTCAGATTTGTTGGCCCTAGAACCAATATTGCAAAAACATATATTTCTCCTTCATACACACCATGGAGGCAAGTTATAAGGCATTACTATCATTGGTCATGTTGAATAATATTATCCATATTGCCCAAATAGCTGAAATCCATCAGTGTAGAGACACAATCTTACATTTCAACTTTCTACTGCAAAATCTTGATGTATATAATTAAAATTCTTCCAAGCAGGCGAATCTGATAGATGATGCATTACCCCTTCTTCAGCCTCATGCTCAGAATATATTCTAACCCAACAAGGTGCATTCCTAAATCTTCAATTTTAAAAGACAATCTTCAATTTTTTTCACGTATCTACAACACGAGGTGCATTCCTAAATCAAGGATGATCAAAAAACTTATAGCTAATTAAATCACATCACCGCCCCAAAATAGCATGCAACTATTTAAATAACAATCAATTTTTTTCAATGGTAGATTCATTCCTCGTAGTAACTTCTTTGTGTTGTAAAAGTTATTAGTGATCAAATTATTATTTGGAATAATCTCTTTCATCAGTTCTTTCACCTGATCAAATAATTTTTCAGACATATGATTTTCTGACTTTATTCTCATTAGTCGAGCCACAAGTGACAATTGCGAATGTGTTGTACAACCATGCCACAACTCTTTATCTGGAGCTTTAAGCATTTCATAACAATTCTGAGCTTCAGGATTAGATGGTTCGTCCATGTAATCCATATTGAAGTCAGCATCATCAACTTTTATGATCATTCTATGGTATGTGTTTGATGATTCTTTACCACAAGCAAATAATTAAATACCCTCATTTTGGTCAATATTCAGAGCCATTGTACTTTCCCCATGATAAATCCAAACAAAATAATTTGGCACAAAGCCATATTTTGCCAAATGATATCTTATAGTGTTTGCATCACGAAAAGAGATATTCTGATACTTGCGATGATTACATTGACTCTTAATTTTTTCTCTATCCATCAATCTTGATTGACTACATGCAAAATTGATGAAAGTTTTTAGCTCAGTCAAAAAATCTTTCTTCAAAAATCTATTAATTAACCTTTTATATATCCACCGACAATCTGAGCTCATTTTGCCTTATTTTATTTACAAAAAATAATACCTAGTCATTATTTTGAATAAAACATTCTATTTTCAAAATATACAAATAATTAAATAAAATTACTTATAGATGAATATTTAAAGATTAAATATCATGAATATCAAGGTAATGCATTCGTAGAATCTACATTAATAGATAAAATAATTTTTAGCACGATAAAGATTAATAGATATCTCAGTTATACTAGATAAAGGGCACAAAATGTGATAATACACAAGAAATGAAAGTAAAAAAAGATATTTAATATTTGAAAGAGAGGTGCAGAGAAATGGGGAGACGGGAGGAGAGAGAAAGAGAGGGAGAGAGAGTGGGAAAGAAATGATGAAAGGGAGAGAGGGGGAGTGAGGGGGGGGAGAGAGAGAGAACAAGCATGAAAGAAGAGCCAAAATAATTAACAAGAGAGAGTGTGTGACACAGAAAAAGAGGAAGAGAATGACTGAAAGATTTATAGAGGGAGAGAGAGACACATAGAGAGTATAGTGTTAGAATGAAGAATTATATAAAAGAAAATATAAGTTCTTCAGTCAAAACCTATCAAATATAACATTTTTTGTTATACATAAGTTCATATTTGAGCCTGAGGCCCAAGGGCTGAGATTAGGTAAGAGTATGACCCTTATTTGTATTATACCATATATGAGCCTAATCTATAGATACTTTCATGCTATGTGCTTACATATTATTGATATTATATCTTTAGCCGTTTTATTTCAAGTTAGTGTAACAAAATAGTATTATCCCATATATAATTATATGTTAGGATACATATAGTAAATGTAGTTATAAATTGTAACATTTAGTTTAACATTTAATTATATATAGATATATGCATACAAGTAGTTATAAGTAAATATAAATAAGTGTATACAAAGTTATAAACAATTATATAGATTTACATATATGTATATATATATATGTATACATAATAAAAAATAAAGATATATTTATTTATATAGAGCTTTTTATTATTATACAAATATTTATATATAGTGATACACATTAAGTTAAACATTATGTTGTATGATTTTATACATATAATTATAAATATAATTACATGTGGTTATACATATAGTTACACGTATGGTTAAACTTATATTTTTACATGTATGTATATATATTTTTGCATATGATTTCATATATTTATACATATAGTTATGTATAGGTATGGACATACTAAAATACAATTTTTATACTAATATATAAAAATGTATATTAAATACATGTTGTTAATTATATATATAAATATAGTTATGTATATAGTTTTTATAGTTATACATATAGTAAGATAGAATTATTTATAGTTATATGTTATTATACATAATTATATACAATATTATAAATAAATATATAGATTTACATATATGTATAAATAGTTAAAAATATACTTAAATTTAATTATATAAAATTTTATTTAGTTTTATAAATATTTATATATAGTTATACACATATAATTAAACATAATGTTTTATGTTTTAATACATGTAATTATAAATATAGTTACATGTGGTTATACATTTAGTTACACATATAGTTATACTTATGTTTATACATGTAGGTATATATATTTATTCATATAATTTTATATATTTATACATATAGATATGTATAGGTATAGATATAGTAAAATACATTTTTATATGCTATTATATACAAATGTATATTAAATATAAGATGTAAATTATATATTTAAATATAGTTATGTATAAAGCTGTTATAGTTATATATATAATAAGATACCATTATTTATAGTTATATGTTATTATACTTACAGTATATATAGCTATTAATATTTTTATATATTTAAACATATAGTTATATATAAATATATTCATACAAATATTTATCCATAAATATATAAAGTTAGCAATAAATATATAGATTTACATATATGTATATATAGTTAAAATATAGGTATATTTAATGTTGTAGAGTGTTATATAATTATACAAATAATTATATATAGTTATACAAATATTTATACATAATTATACACATATAGTTAAATATAATGTTGTATGTTATTATACATGTAATTAAAAATATAGTTACATGTGGGTATACATATAGTTACAAAAATAATCATAATTCTAAACACTTAAAATAATTAAATCCTACTTGCATTATCATGATAAGGATTTTTGAATCCAAGATTTCTAAAAAGTTATTAGTTGGATGGTTGTTGACATAATTAAATGGGTGTAAGCCCTGGGTTTGAGCATATCATTGTTCTTTGAAGAAGTATATTTTGGTAAACTCTATGAGAATCAAAATTTGATTTTTGATTTCTGAAACTATTATTTTAGATTTAAATTTTTTAAAAACTTCTGTGAGATAAACAAAGTTGATGCATTTCGTTGCAACAAAAGTGGATAAAAGTTATAATGTTATAGGAAAAAATGTTAAGGGGAACCAAAATGAAAATAATTATGTTTTATTACAATTTTTAATTTTAATATAACATTTGGGGACCCAAATCCAAAATATTTATGATTTGGGTATACCAAATTCCTATACTAATAATTACCTTCCTTTATTCGTACGTAATGCATATACTCAAGTATGCATATGAGTTTATGCAGAAACTCATTTTTTCATAAATAAGAACATATGCATATGGAGTTCATAAATACTCCATATGCATAAACATATGCATAAACTCGTTTTTTCATACTGAGCAAGCTGAAATGAGTTTATGCATATTGTTTTTTTTATTATATTGGGATAATTATGAGTATCCGAATTTAGGTACAAAAATATAACCCAAATCATAGATATTTTTTTTGGATTGCATAACATAATTATCCATTATATATGTGTGAGTGAGTGAGTGTGTGTGTGTGTGTATTAAGGATGAAAAAATTAAGTAGTATTATTATTATTATTTAGTGTTGTGGAGGAATTCCAAATTTTTTTCAATGTTAGATAAAAGTTAGTGCTGTTTTTGGAAGAAACAAAATTTAAATAATAGTATTTTCAATGTCAAGAAAATCCATTTAATAAAATTTAAAATTGAACTAATTTAAGAAAATCTTAGCGAGAAATATTTCATCGCTAAAATCCCCGCTTTTATTGAGCGAAAGTTACGAAAATTTTCTGTCACTAATCAATCGCTAAATCCGTCGATAAAATCTCTGCTTTTCTTGAGTAGAAGTTATTAAAATTTTCCATCGCTAAATTCCCCATTTTTCATTAGCAGAATTTTCGAAAAATTATCACTCACTAATTCGTCACTAATTCGTTGCTATTTTTTTTTCCGTGGGGGTGTCGTCAATCCCTTGTTATTCCCTAGATAATCCCTTGCAATTTAACTAGGGATTGATCCCTAACTAAAATTCGCTAGCTAAATTGATATTTTGTTGTAGTGTATCTATTTATCTATATGTTTGTCCATCTATTTATCTATCTATTTATCTTTCTTTCTTTCTATCTCTCTAACTAATTATCTTTCCATCTCTCTAACTAACTATCTATCTATCTATCAATATATTTGTCTATAAATCTATGTGTCAATATGTCTATATATCTGTCTGTCTATTTGTTTTGCAATCTATTTGTCTGCATGTCTATATAACTATCTTAATATCTATCTATCAATCTATTTGTCTATCTATATATCTATCTATCTATCTTTATATCTATCTATCTATTTATTTATTTGTGTATTAATCTATCTATATGTCTATTTGTGGATCTATATATCTATCTGTCTGTTTAGCTATTTATATGTTTATCTGTCAATTTATCTATCACTCTATCTATTTATTTATCTTTCTATCAATTTATCTATTTATCTAAATATCTATCTATCTAATTATTTATCTATTTTTTATCTATCTATCTAATTATCTATCTATGCATCTGTCTATCTATCTATCTAACTATCTATCTATCTTTCTATCCATCTAAATTTCTATCTATCTATCAAGCTATCAATATATCTACCTACCTATCTATTTTTCTATCTATCTATCTATCAATTTATTTATCTATCTATATATAAATCAATCTATCTATCAATCTAATTATCTATCTATCTATATATCTATATATCTATATATCTATCTTAATATCTACCTATCTATTTATCTATCTAATTATCTCTATATTTATCTAACTAATTATCTATCTATCTATCTATTAATCAATCTATCAATCTATGTATTTATAAGTCTATTTATCTATCTATATGTGTATCTATCTAGTTTTCTATCATTTTCTATATCTATAAATCTATCAATCAATCTATATATCTATCTATTTATCACTCTATTTATATTTCTATATATCTGTCTATCTAATTATTTATCTATCTATCTAATTATTCATCTAACTATATATTTATCTATCTATCTATTTAATTATCTAACTATCTATCTATATGTTTATCTATCGATCTTTCTATCTATGTCCTATATGTCTATTTATCTATCTATTCAATTACCTATCTATTTATCCACCTATCCATCTATCCATCTATTAATCTATCCTTCTATCCATCTAAGCATATTTCCATCTATCCATATATTTATCTATCCAAATATTATTCTAACCAGCTATCTATCTTTCTATCTCTCCAACTACCCATATATCCATCTATATATCTATCCATCTACCCATCTTTCCATCTATCCTTATATTCATCTTACCATCTTTCTATCTTCCCATCAATCTATCTATCCATTATCTATCTATCCATTTATGCATCTATCCATCTATCTTTCTATCATTTAATCCATATATCTATTTATGTACCTATTTATATATTTATCTATCTATCAATTTGTCTATCATTATATTTGTCAATTTATCAATCTAACTATCTGTCAATCTGTCTATATAACAATCTTTCTATCTTTCTATTTTTCTATATGTTTATCAGTATACCTATCTATCTAAATATTTCTAAATCTATATATCTTTCTATCTATGTATCTATATATATGTTTATATATCTAGTTGTCTATAATTCCATCATTCTATCAATCTACTTACCAATCTATCTATTTATTTATTTGTCTGTCTATGTGTCTCTTTGTTTATCATTCTAGCTATCTATATATCTGTAAATGTATCTATCTATCTATCTTTATGTTTTTCTATCTCTCTATTTATCTGTCTGTCTGTCTATCTATCTATCTATTTGTCTATCTGCCTATCTATCTATCAATGTATTGTTTAATCTGTCTATCTATCTATTTATCTATCTGAATAACTTTCTATCTATCTAATGTCTATAGGTCTATTTGTTTAAATATCTATCGGTCTATTTGTCTATCTGATTATCTCTTTATCTATATATCTAACTATCTATTTATATGTCTATCTATCTATCACTATATCTAGCTATTTGTTTATTTGTCTATCTATATATCTATTTGTATATCTTTCTATTGGTAAATCTATTTATCTATCTATTTTTCTATATATCTCTCTCTCTATCTTTCTGTCAATCAATTTATCTCTCAATCTGCCTATCTGTCTATATATCTATATGTCTATATATCTATCTATCTATTTATCTATCTGTCAATCAAACTATCTGTCTATTTGTGTATATGTCGAACAATATATTATATATCTATATTTATGTCATTCTATCAATCTATCTATTTGTCTATCTGTATATTTATCTATATGTCTAACTATCTATCTGTCTATTTATCTATTTGTCTATTAGTCTATCATTCAATCTATCTATTTGTATAAATGTTTTTCTATATATATGTCTATCAAACTAATTATATGATAAATATATATAATAAAATATATATACATACGTGTATAAATATAAGTTTAAATATACGTGTAACTATATGTATAACCACATGTAACTATATTTATAATTATATGTATAAAAACACACGACACAATGTTTAACTATATGTGTATAACTATATATACATATTTTTATAACTATAAATAACTCTATATAAATAAATATAACTTTATTTTTAATTATGTATACATATATGTATACATATATGTAAATCTATATAATTTATTATAACTTTGTATACATTTATTTATATTTACTTATAACTACTTGTATGCATATATCTATATATAATTATATGTTTGACTATATGTAACTATTTATAACTACATTTACTATATGTATCCTAACATATAATTATATATGGGATAATACTAATTTGTTACAATAGTAGATGTCTTATATGGAGTCATTGTTAGCGGCATTGGTGCAATAGATAGCATTCTGAGATTCAGCTGTGAAACCTCGCAGGAGAAGCTAGCATTTCCTACAAATTATGAAGATGATTTCATATGAGAATTATTTATGAACTATTATTTATTTTTGTCTATGTGTAGTAAATAATTATGATATTTTTTTTGTTTCAATTTTTTTATTCTGGTTTTGTTCTTTGCTTTTCTGATTAACCTAATTCTGAATCTTTGCAAGACACATTATATGAGACATACGAAAAAATTCTAATTCAAAGCATTCAGACATTGCCATGGTCCTTCCAATGCATAGGTCCCATATTTATCGATTTCAGTTTTATCAAAAGGAGGGCTAGCTTATTTTATCTTTATTATTCCTAAAATATTTTATTTTTGCACTTTCTTTCTCTCTAAACATAATTGCTGGACATCTTTAGAATTTTCGTTGAAGTTGTATGACAATCAACTTTAATTTGTGTTTGTTCATGTCTAAAATAATTGTTTTTTTATATATGTGAATATGTTTGTATGTCTCTGAATTTTTTGGGTAGAGTTTTAGCCTATTATAGGTATTTAAAAGCCTATATATAGTAGCGGAAGCAGTGGCAGTGACGCTGGCAGCTGCAGTGATGGTAGCATTACCACAGTGGCAGTGGCAGCGGTGGTAGTGGTGACGGCGGCGACAACAACGGAGGCCACTGCAGCAGCAGCGGCGGCGGTGGCAGTGGTAGTGGTAGCGGCGGTAGTGGCAGCAGCAGCGGCAATGACAGTAGTGGTGGCAGCGACAATGGGAGTAGCAGCAAGAGTAACAAATGTAGTATTTACGTAAGAATAAAGTCAGTATATACTTACATATAATACTATATTATTTTATGTATATATATATTGAATATATTTGTACTCAGTATATATGTATACATAATACTGTAGTTTTTATGTACATATACTACAGTAATATATGTACGAGTGAAATGCTCGTATATATTCAAATATTTATCAAAACATAACTTTTTTTTATTTTAATTTGACTGAGTGGTTTAATTTTTTTACAAATATGATACCGCATTGTTCCACATATAAAGCTTATATAAGTGATGATATTTTTCACTAGACATTACGTGTCGTGACTCGGACAGCTTTGTCATGGTAGAAAAATGGTGATCAGAGGAGCAGAGGGAGAAAAAGTAACGTCAATGAATTTAATATTATACTTTATGCATTGTCGGTAGATACATTGATGAATAAGAGGTAATAAGGTTTTGTTATTTTTTTTTTGTTTTAATTATGTAAAATATTGAATTAGAATAAGTTATTGAATAATTTTATTTTTTGTTTATTATAAATTATTTATAGTTTCATTTTATATTCAATTTGATATAAAATTATTAAATTATTTAATTAAAAAATTTTAAAATAAATTAAATTCCGAAAATAGTTTTTGAAATTAAAATATCTAGGGAAAAATCCCAAGCTAATTTAGCAAGGGAAATCTTTATTTTAGCAATGGATTTTTCCCTCTCTAAATTTATTTAGCTAAGGACTATTTCCGTCGCTAAAATTTAGTAACTAGCACTTTAACTTAGGAAATCTTCCATCATTATTTTTGTTTAGGACGGAAAATCTCATTTAGTTTGCTAAGAGCATCTCCAACCCACTCTCTATTTTTCACTTTTTGCTATTTTAGCTAGCCAAACACAAAAAATTTCTTTCCAACCCACTCTCTATTCTACTCTCTATTTCCTAGTTTACTCAATTGGCTCAACAAATGTGGAGAGCCATTTGATCTCTCTAAATTTTCTCTTTTTTTTTCTCTCTTTTTTTTCTCTATCTCTCTATATACATGTTTGACTTTTTTAAAAATATTGGAAGTTAGGTATAAAATAGAGAGTGTGATTGGAGTGTCTTATGAAAAATTGCTAGCTAAAATAATAAATTTAATATTTAAATATATTTTGAGTAGCTATTTTGTTGAGTGTTGTTGGAGATGCTCTAATTTAGCTAGAAAATTTGTCTTTTTTAGCAAGAGATTTTCCGTCGCTAAACTTTTAGCTAGGGACAATTTCCCTCACTAAATTTTAGTGACGAGCACTTTAGATAGGGAATCGATCCGTCGCTATATCCCATCTAGCGACAGAAAATGCTCATTTATCTAAAAAATTGTATCTAGCTATATGATAATTTTCTTGTAATAGACGATGATAAGTAAACTATGAGGCTCACTTGCATATAGTTTTGGCATTCTTTGTATAACATCACTTAGTACTGAGCTGACACAATCATTTTACTATGCAACATATTCATCATGATCATGATATTTTTTAAGAATCACAACCACACTTACTTTCAATGACTTTATGGCAATGATATTATTTTCACATTCTAGTAGCTGAGTACCCCACTAGAACAAATAGTCATGGCATATCTAGAGCCATGAATTATTTAAAAAAAAAGCAAAAATATCAAATGATATGTATCACAATATCAATTTTTACCACAAATTTCAATTCTAGAGAGAAATTACTCAAGTTGTTGCTTTTTTCAATACCATAACTTTATACTTGTGTGTGAAAATACCAAAGTCATAGCCAACTCTAGTGTCATGACTTTGTATTATAGAAATTTTTTTGTCTCAATCACAACAATCTCAAAGATCTGATAATTTATTCACAAAGACAAGACAAAAGTCAAGACTAATCTCAACATCATAACTTTATATTATAGGGAATTTAATCTTAGTCATGGCAATCCTAGTATCATGACACTTTGCTTACAAAGTCAATACCAAAACCAAGGCTCATTCCCGATATTATGACTTTATGTTATATATAGATAAGTATTCATCATGGTCATTTCTAATGTCATGCTATTTGTGCTCTATAGGAGATCCAAAAAGATATCAAAGTTGCAACTTCACCTTTGCGTCATGACTTATAACTTAAAGTATCACATGGATTCTCGAAGTATAAAAGTTACACTTAGATAAAAAAAATAAAGGAGAGAAGGGAACATGACATACATGCAAAGAATCCTAGGTAATGCAAATTTGACCCTAAATAAAGGGAAAATCCATGGCAAATGACAAGTAAATCTAGATTGAAATAGGGTTTTGTACTTAGAAAGTTGTTTGGGCATTCATTGAAAAACTATGAATCTAAAAGATGTCTATCAATATATCTCATATGATTTTCTCTCTAATATCCAACTAAATTGAATTATAAAGTTGGTAATATAATCGTATTGTAATGAGTAATTGATTTTATGAGTTTGTATTTCTATTTATGTGGTATTTAGATTTTGATGGATATGGATGCAATTTAGAACTAAAAATTAGGGTTTTCATTAATATAATAGTTTATGCATGTTGACCATGGTTGATAGTGATAGGTAAGTCATGGGACACACTTATGTGGTTCAATAAGAAGTAAGTGATACTCCTAATCTTACCACATGAGATAAATCAATAAGTAAAAAATCAAAGTTGGGGTATGTTAATCATTATGAGTATGGTTCTTATGAAGTAGAAAGTATGAACATATAAAAAACTAATCAATTGTGTACTCTAAAAGAACTATCCTTTGAGTAATATGGGGGTTAAGTAGAATATCTTACATATAAATTTTTCCATAGTGTGAAAGTCATGTGTCAATTATGATAGATTGTGATGGATATGTCATGTAGGGTATACTCATATGGGATGACAACCTTGCAAATCATTCATAGTTGTATGACTTTCATATGTGAGATTAATAAGAAGATGTATATTTAATTGTAGTGGGAATGATACTTACGAAGTCAAAAGTGAAAATATAATTAGTACCATATATTATCATATCTTTGAGATAATTAGACTCTTAGTATATTCTTAAAGACCAAATATATTTATTCAACTCATATAGTTATAAGTTCATTTTTGAGTGATTAAATAATTTTTATGGAATCAATAACTAGAATATATCCACTTTATTACTTATATGACTTGTATACTTGCGGAGCTAAGTTGGACGAAAGATCCTCTCTCAACTAGGATTTGGGATCGTGAGTTTTGGTACCCTCATAAAGTCATACCAATATTTATTAATTATTGCCTCTATCTCATCTTTCTCTTCCAATAAATCAATCAGTAATAGACTTTTCGTTGCTTGTACTTTTTCTATAATCTCATATACTTTCTCGGCAAGTTCTCCATGTTCTTGAATTGAGAATTTCATCATTTCAATCTCTTCCTTCACATTTCAAAGGTAGGTTTACTTTGATACTTCAAAAGTTATGATTTTGAAAAATATCATGACTTTATAATAGTCTTCTTCCATAAATTCACTTGTACTATTTTTTTTACTTTAACTTGCCTCTAGTTCATCATCTTCTCTTCTTATTTGGGTTAATAATTTTCTAGGAAGTCCTTCCATTTAAAATCTATATTTTACCTATCAGTTATGTATTGCCTATCTATTCTCTAGTAATCTTCCTCCTCATCATCTAAAATATGGATGCTTTTATATGTGTTGAATTTCACTTGCTCATTGCGCACATGAATTGTTAATTTACTTTTATTGATATCTATTAATGCCTATCTAATAGCTAAACATAGTCATCCAAAGATCAATAAAGTATATTAGTCTTCCTTCATATCTAGTATATCAAAATTGATATAAAATATAAAATTATCAACCTTGACTAACACATCTTTGATAATTCCCTATAGAAACTTGATTGGTTAGTCTACCATCTATAATAAGAGAGAGATTGGGGTAATCTCTAAAAGATGTAACTTCTACACTTTGGACAATAGTACCAAATTGATACTTGCTCTCAAAATACATAGTAATTTCTAGAAAGTCAGCTCTACAATAACATATAGAATCTTGAAACTTTTTGGATCTTAAAGATTTCTAAAGAGTTTATTATGAATGATTGTATTATACTTCTTAGTCATATCCATTATTCCATATATCTCCAACATTTTCTTTTACTCATAATGTCCATAAATTTTATGTTATGGGGCATATGAGATAAGATTTCGATGAAGGGTATGTTAACTTCCAACATCCCAAAGATAATTAATATCCTTTATTATTGCTCATTAAACTTTCCCTTTCAAAAACACTGAAAAAAAGATTAGGTGAGAGATTTTGTTTATGATTTGCAAATCATTCTATAAAAAACTATCCTTCTATTCATTGTTGTAAGTAATCTACATCTCCTACTCCATCTCTACTTCATCATGTATCATGGCTGGGGGTATGAGATGGGTAGTGGCTTTTTTGTTGCTATAACTTTAGAATATGTCATGTCATTAGATGCATGGCGGTGAGCATCATTACTTTGGAAAATGTCATGACATTATCAGTCATAACTTGCTCCTCTATTTTAGTATCCCTTTTGCTTTTTGCCCCTCTAACTCTTTGTTGCTTCTGAACGTTATATACATGCACCTCTTTAGATTCACCTTTATATTGCTTGGTAATATATTTAAGCTTTTCTTATTTATATATAGTTCTAGATACCCAAGTTGGTTCTCAATAAAATTCATCATCATTTTCATGTGTTCTAGCCTTATTTTAATTCATTCCATTTGATTTTCCTATAGATCATTCCTCTTCTTTCTCTCCATGGGTAGTGCAAGAACATTACCTTTCCATGATAGATTTTATACGTTCTTTGGGTGGTTATAATTGGAATTTGATGCTCCTTGTATTTGATATCACATTAAGTTACTCCCAAATTTTTTCTAGAAATATCTCATGTTCTGCTATATATTCTCATAACTTTCATACAATAAACTTTAATTATTTCTCTTATTTGGATGGTAGTGTGTATGAGTTTTATTGCTGGGTCTAAAAATATATCTTATATTTTACATAATATTGGCATCCTCAATAATGAAGTCAGAATTAGACAGTTCTTGATGTTGCATAACTATTATTTCTCCCACACTAAATCTTTTCTCATTTTAGGCTTCAAATTTGTTGAAAATGTTTCAAGTTATCCTCCATCTACAGTTCTTGATTTTATACAGTTCTTGATGTTGTAAAACCCTAACTATATTAAAAGTTATAATGGTTTTTAAATTGATTAGAGGTCCAATGATAGAAGTAAGGGTAGATTAGAATTTAGGAAGCTCAGGACGTCATTTGGAAAAAAAATGTGACATTTTTCGAAAATTTTCATGGGATGCCCTAATGAATAGTAAATCTTATATATATATATATATATAACGGGATTAGATGATAGAGAAGGAAAGAGAAAAAAAATTGTGAGGCCAAGGTTGAGCAATGGTGAGGTGATTTTTCTTCTCCTTCAAGCTTTCCAAGTCATCTGCAAGTGGTATCAAGAAAGAGAGGCCAAAAGAATCCAAGAACAAGTAAGTTTTAAAGGTGAGAAAATTAGATTTTGATATTTTTTATGTCGAATGCTAGAATTTTCTGGTATGTATGTTAAATTGGTGCTATTAAAGGTTGAATGATGATGATTTTTATATCAATTGAGAAAGAAATAGATTTGGTTAAGTTTTAAAAAATAAAGTGAGTGATTTGTTAGGGGGTATGTGAAGTTAGTTAGGGATTAGTGAAATTGAGGCCTGGCATTAGATTGGAGTGATTAGAGTGAAGAAAATGGAAGAAAAACACATATTTTGAGCATTTTTGGTGGAGCAATCCCGATACTAGTAGTGCTCTATTTTTTTTTACTTTGATTAGTGTTTATTTTGACCATAACTTACTTATTTCAGATTCGATTTGAGTGATTCAAGTTTTTAATTAAAATAGATTTCAATGAGAACCAAACATCCTGAGACAGGTTCTCTCTAATTCTGATTCTATGTGGTCCAAATATAAACTCAAAGTAGGGCCATGTTCAAGCAAATTTATGGTTTAGTTTTTAAACATAGATTAGCTGGTTATTTTGGACAGTTTTGGTGCTCCAATTTGGGTGATTCCAATTGAAAACGAACAATAGCTTCTTAGATTCAAAAGAGTATAAAGAACATGTGTCACATATGAAATTAAGACATTATAAAATAGGTATTGGATGAGAAGCCAGCAGGATTGAGTGGTGAATAGAGAGTGAAAAAAATGATATTTTACCAATTAAGTTTTAAAAGTGCGTGGGTTTAATGTAACATTGAAATGTTTAAAGGAAATGATTTCATAAAAGTGAAGACATGCGGAAGGTTATTTTTAATGCATGTGAACATATTTTATCTTGCATTAATATATATGATTATGTTAAATTATATGTGTATGCATGTGGAAGTTTAAAAATATGTAAGTAATACATATGTATATTTATATTTGTGTGTGTGTGTGTTTTAATGATAAAGGAAAGGTTTTAAATGAATTTATAAATGTATTTGGAAGAAAGGTTTTACTGATGGTTACTCCAACCCAATATGATTGTTATGATTGATATCGGCCGATGTACCTTAAGCATGTAAGGATTTAGAGGTTAAAGTTATAGGTTACTAAATGAGGGAGGGAAATAGGTGTTTAGAGTAATATCCTTACATTAAGAGAAGGTATTATATTATGCAAAAAATTAAACATTAAAAATATAGATATTCAAATAGATTCAAAAATACTAGTTAACTTAATTAATAGAAAAGATTCAACATTGAGATACGATGAGGAAATAGAAGAAATACAACATGAATTAAAATCATTAGATTATAACATAAAACATATTTTTAGAGAAGCAAATACATTAGCTGACGGTTTAGCCAAAGAGGGTAAAAAGATAGGTGATCAAGAATTTAATGAAGGTTTTTTACTGAAAAAATATAATGGTATACTAAATTTGGATAGTAAAGAAACTAATTACATTAGGAGGATGAGAGAAATCCATTGAGATTTATTTTCACCTTTACTTGGCTTGCATTTGTATTTCTAACCATTGTAGATAATGATTCAGCTTGTTAAAGAATTTACCCGGCCTTGAGGAGAAATTCCCACTAACACAGAATGGTTAAGAAGGTTTTATGGTACAAAAAGTATTCTATAAAATGTGACAGATGGGGGATAGGAAATATAAATGTTAGGAATGTAGGCTATCTTTTTTTGTAGATATAAGAAAGAAAATAGAGCAAAGCTGGACAATATGGTAACAACAAGCTGTTCGGATTGATGTCATGATAATACTTATTGGTTTAGCAGTTTATGTCATGGGAGTCTATATATTTCGATTTTACTTGGTCGGTCTGGAAGTCTGTGTTAAAAAGGGCTTTTTATGCATGTTTTAGGAGTTTAAATGCATCAAAAGGTGGTCTGTGTTAAAGGCTGTTATGTCTGTATTATGTATGTAAGTCTGTAAGTTAGTAAAGAAGTCTGTCTCAAAGTGACATGGAAGAAAAACAAAGGATACGCGACTGGATTCAACAGAATGTAGTAATGTCTCATCAAGATTAAGTCTAGCAATAGACAAAGATACAAAATCAAAGAGATTACATGAACAATGGAAAAGTCATCAGAAATGATATGAAGGGAAACCTCTTGAACTATGATATTTTAAAACACAAGGGAAAGTGGGGTATTGGGTGCAATAACATAAAGAATTTCTGGTTGTATGCATGAAATTCCAAGTAGCCACAAGCTTGAAACAAATATGATACTAAAGATAGAAATATGGCAAGAAGATTGTGCATTCAAGGAGATCTCTCAAGATCCACAAAAATGATAACAAAGAAGGGCAAAAGAGGTTATATTCAAGAAAAGGAAAAGATATATCTATAAGCATAGGAAAACAGATTATTGGATATAGAATTTTAGGAAAGTCATTTTTTTTCTAGTTATTAAGAATGGGTGTAAAAGGGAAAGGGGTAGACATAGATTGTACAAATGGTATTCCTCCGCCAAAAGAGAGGGTGATAATTAATAAATAATATTAAAAAAAAAGAGTAATATCCTTACATGTGATAAATTCTTATGATTAGAACCCTATGCAAAGTATGAGTTTCTTTGTAGCATGATGCTTATGACTGGAATGAGACTATCCCTCATCGTCAATATCTGGAAACTAATCGGTGTGTTTATTCATTGGGTTCCATTAGAAAGAAAGAAAGAAAGGAATACATAAATAAATAGATAAAGTTTAAAACACAAATTGATTTTTTAGTGTATAAGTATGTTTTACCTTGATATATACTGAAATGTTATCTTAATGAAAATGTAAACTCACTGAGCTCATTTATCTCATTCTTTTTCGTATGTTTTAAAACCATTTTCAGTAACTGAGACAGGTGTGACGATAGGGCATCCCCCTGCGCAATGAGCCGGGCCATCGAGTAGATGACACTGTGAACTGCATTGTATAAATATGTTGCATATTGTATATGTTAAATATTTTTTCATGTATATATTGTATTTGTATATATTTTGAGAATAAACTACGTGGGCTTTGATCCTCTATGGACGAGGTACATAGACAATTGACTTTCCCAGCTCAAGTTTAATCTTTTGAAATAAAACAATGTGCATGGGATGGAAGAAAGTTTGAATGTTTTGATAATTTGAAGTAAATAAATCTAATATGTATCTATATTGTGTTGAATGGGTTGTGGATGAGGAGTCCTATGGTGGAGATTGAAAATGAAAAGTTTAGAAGTGTTTTTAAATGCTTTCATCAGGTTTTGTAATTTGGAATGTCCTAAAAACAGAGGAAACTCTGGCCAACTTTTATGAAAAGTCTAAGTGTAAAAAAAAATTTACCACGTCACTTCCGTATTATTTTCTAAAGATATGTTATGGACTATAAAGGGGTTCACTCCATGGATTTTATTTGATTGCCCGAAAAAATATTTTCATATCCATTGGAGTGCCGGGAGGTCCCATCGGGTTCATGAGGTTAATCCAGGTGTGGATCCTTCTCTAGCTTCCTTCCTTCCAATACTTTTCTATTTGGTATTTGGTAGTTATTATTTGCTAGCACTTCCACTTGTGTACCTAATCTTGTTGATCAAACTATTATATAAGGTTTAAACATTGGACCATAATTTAAATCCATATTGTGGGTACATTCCTAATCTTGTGTACCTAATCGGTTGCAAGTATCATATAGTGTTTTTTTCTTCTATTGTCGAAATTGACATATCTCTCTACTTAGTTTAGAGGTAATTTGAGGCGGGACAAACTTAGTTGGGAAAGCTAACCCAATTTTGTTCCAACTACTCAGTCAATCTTCTAGATGGGTGCTAGAACCAGCTTCTGGCCTCACCCCCAAAAAAACAAAAAAAGCATTAAACTTATAATATTTAGGTTAACTCCATTCATCTTCACTGTGTCGTACAACTCCAACAACATCGTGACATGGTATTCAAGCTGCCTAAACATTATTTACCATGACTATCTGACTGGGCTTCAACTCGAGGAAGTTCACCCCTATTTGTTGCATCAGAATCCCAAAGTAACTATCCATTAATATTAGCCATTAATATTCTTTCAAAGCACAATGAGGATGAGCTATTGGATAACTCATTCTGCACCCATCTGGTAATTTTCATTATAAACATCCATGATTTCTACCTCAACTCTCCATCTCAATAGATTCATTCTTTTTCTCTCAATTTTTAGTCTAGAGGTGTTGGCTCAGTCTCATATCTTTGGTTCATACAATATGTAGTGGATACAAAACAAACAAAAAAACAAAAAAAAACAAAAATGTAATTCAAAGATAAAAAAAATCATTTATTTAACCAACTAGAAACAAAACTATATTTTCTCAAATATAGTTGAAACAACTCAAATTAACTAATCAAAATAAATAATTTCTAGCAATGATGATAAAAACTTATTGTGACTTTATTACAATGTCAAAACCTAGCATATGTGACACAATTCTAAAAGCTCATTAGGTGATTATTTTCTTTTAACATAGTTTCACAAGTATACAAGTAATAAAGATGGAAGTAAACCTAGATATTGATTCCAAAGAAATTGTATAGATAGTTTGAACAACTAATAGTGAACTGATTATTGCTTGATTTGCGTAGATAGACTTAGATTTTAAAAAAATACATAGACTCTTTGATTGACTCACTTTCTTTTTTATGATAAGATTTCTATAGTATTTAGGCAATGTTATACTTGATTATCGAGCTAAGGGTATATTGATGTGGACATTCCTTAGTGCTCCTTGGCATACAAGATAGTTATCATCTATGAACTATCACTACCAATGATGATACCCTTTTAGTTATGCCTTTAGTATTTAAACACCAAAATCATATTTGTTGCATTCATAGGTCATTGACAGTTCTACACCTTTTACAAAATATGCTAACTTTCCTTGATGACTACTTTTAATATGCATTTATATTCTTTAACTTCTAATATTATAAAAAAATTAAATGATATGGTAATAACTATGATTATAATTTCAACTTTATAAGTATCATATTCATATCAATTAACATTAACATATGTCTTCTCATGAATATTATCTATGTAAATCATATAAAAGAAAATGACTTGAAAAGATATCACCAGCATCTAAAATACTTTTACTTGTATGTGTCTCATGACTTACCTATTATTATCTTTCATAATGAACCCACAACTCACATACTAGGATGAAATCCCTAGGTCTTCTACATAACCCCCACATCATTTAAAGTTTAGTTCTTTTAGAAAATATATAATGAATAAGTCATAATTATGTTTGTGCTTTTGACTTCATGAGTATCAAACTTAAAATAATTAAATTTATATTAATATCAAGTTTTGACTCATGGATTTATCTCATGTAATAAGAATAGAACGATTGTCACTTTCTTCGAATCATATCTTGTTAGTATGTCCCATGACTTTCGTATTACCATCTATCATAGCCAATATGCATAACTCTATAATATATTACAAATCCTAAATCTTAATTCTAAATAGCATTCAAATCTATCAACATTTAAACTATAATATTACCACAAATAAAATTATATGATCATATCATCATAATACAAGTATAATAAACCAACCCTAGATCCTAATTTAGCCTGACTTTTAAAAATAATTTGTATGAGATGTTTAGTGTGACATTTCATGGAATTAAGGGTTCTCAATGATAGACCTAGTGAGAATCTAAGTCTCAAAACATATTCTCAATCAATTTTTACTTGTGCTTGTCTTATATTTGACCTAGCTAAAGTAGAGGTTGAAAGTCATGTCACCTAAAGTTTTATGTGCTCTTGGGCTTTAAATCGAAATCTAATCTTTCTTTTTGTGAAAGACTTTAAGTCTTCCATTTATACATCATTATTTCATGCAATTCTTCAAGCTATAAGTTATGGTAATGAATTGAGGTCGTGTCTTTATTATATCTTTGAATCATCTATGTGGTACAAAGATCACCAAAGCAAAGGAATGTCATGAATAAAGTAACTCCCCACTAAAGCACAAAGTCATGATGGTAGGGATGCCACTACTAAGATAAAATTTTTTTGGAACACAAAGTCATGGTAACAAGAATATTCATGACTAATGCATTCACTCTCCTAATCACAAAGTCACAATAGTAAGAATTGTCATGACTAAGATTTTCCCTCTCTGGATCACAAAGTAGTAGTGGTGAGAATGCCAAAATAGAGATAAATATTCTTTAGAACATAGTCTTAGAGAAAAATATTATCATGTCTAAAAATATTTTGATATTATGTGATTTTTGGCTATGTAATGAGTAAGTCATAACGTTGGAAAATAGCATAAATTTTTTTACTAGTGAGATACTTGGTTTCTGTGACTTGAAAATAAATTCATACATATCATTATGTTTTAGAAATAACATGACTATGATTTCATGAAAATATCATAGCCATAACAATCATATTGCACAATGAAAAGATAATTATGACAACTTAGTGACAGAGTCAAAATGTACAAAGATTACCATAACTTATTATATAGCATTGTGACCAAGAGAAATTATTACAACTACTTAATAGGCATGTGAATGGTATAACCAAGTTATGACATGGAAAATATCATGGCTTCCCATTACTTTTATTCCCTCCAAGTCATCATTCCACTAAGTTTACCAATTTCATACAAAATATATTTGATTTCACTACTATTCAACCAATTCCATCAAAATCATAATGTAGTAAATTGTATTCATTTTGAACCTAAATTAGTACAAACTCATCATGAAATTTATGCTAAAAACCCAAAAAATTAATACATGGAATGAAGAATATCTACCGAAAAATTTAATTAAAAATCTTAAGCTAGAAATATAAAAGTCAACATGTTGAGATATTTAGTTTTGTTCTTTGTATTTTGTTATTTTTCAATTATTTGTGTGTCACCTTACCATTAATCATGTCTAAGTTACTTTTTTTAGTTATTGAGATAAAGGATTTCCTTATAAATAATCATGTTTTATACCATTTTATATTAAGTTTATGTATTTATACAATTCACATAATTGTATTCAATATAATATCATAGTTTGTGATTCAAATTGCTATCACTTACATTTAACATGCTCGCCATAAGATAATCACTATAATGGATGTTGTCTATGCTTGGAAATGCCAAGGCAAGATTCTCTTTATTGTGATTTTGATGCTTATATATTTTGTGTCATGCATGCTTCATTTGTATTAATTTAGTCATCAATACTTCTTTGGAGAAGAAAGATTTTATCGGAGCCCTTGGATAGAGAGGAAGCCCTCATAAAAGTTCAACAATATGAATCTTGTATATCTCACAACTACAAATAGTAATTGATTTAAGAGTCAATTGTCATGCTATAGATAATTACTCTTTATACATCTTCTTCATGATTCTAGATATTTTGTTATTGTTGTGGATAATGAAGCTACTACTAGGATCAAAAAAAATAAAATAACGTCAATGTTAGTATATTCACTTTATCACACATTCTTTATATTTTGAGTTTTCTCATAATCATTTGCCGATAATTTGTGTTTGTGAATAACTATATTATAACCTAATATTTTCTCATTGTTGTATTTTATTATAGGATCTACAATTTTTGAAATGATTTCCTATGAATTGAGCTTCATAGAGTCTACATATTTTTTCCACTTTTAGAAGTCTTACTAGATTCTTGATAGCTATCAAACCACTCATGATCTATTGGAAATGTGTTCATCCTTCTTTGACCATGTTGGAACTTATAGAATTGGGTATACATAAGACTCCTTCAATTGACAATATGATATGTCAATTAGGAACATATAGCAAAGTTTATCTGTTAAATCTTGCTAGTTTTAGTCTCAAGGAAGTAGAATGATAGACTAATTTTCTTGACACTACATGCTATATTTAAAGTACATATACTATAATTCTTTTTAGAATTGTTCTTATACCATATTCACGGAGAATTGAGTTAGAAGTCAACTATCATGTTAATGACAATTTCTCTTTATTTTTTTTTCTAACTATAGAACTTTTAATGTTGTTGTAGATAATTATATTGCTAATGTTAGCCTAGTTACTGCATCACATATTCATTATATTTTAGAGTTTCATCATAATATTTTGTCGGAGTTATATTACTATATGACTAAATTATAATATAATATTCCCTCTTTGTAATGTTTTCTTATATGATTGTTAAACTTTAAGGATCAATTTATTAGGGATTGATCATGATGCTTTAATTGTTCTCCTATATTCTTAGAAGTCTTGCTAGATGGTTAGAAACTATCAAACCATTTGTGATCCATAATAAACTTAGTCATCATTCTTTAATCATGTTGAAATTAATGGAACTATGTATAAAGAAGACTAATTCTTTTGACTATGATGCACATTATCTAAGAGAGTATTAAAAATATTTATTTTTATTTATGGGGTCCTTATAGGATTCCCACTTATGATAGTTTCTAATATTTTGTATTGTTTATTGATATTTTTTTTGTCCATAGATAACATTTAAAGAAAAATCACAAATTTCTTAAATTTTTATTTGCCTTCCTAAATAATTGTTAAAGTGATAATATAATCAATGATGTTGCCAATATTATAATTGATGAGTACAAATTCCAGAAGAAATATTTGGCCTCGATGAGAGATGCTTATAATAGCCTAAAAGATTGCATGGTCATAAAGGTAATTTACTATCTCTAAATATAGAATTTTCTTACATATCCTATAAAGGTTATGATCAATGATAAATATGCATAAGCTTAGATTAATTTATAAAGAAGTATCTTTTGATATTATTGGTTTCATGGTTTGAATTAACTTTGAAGTTGATAATGTTAGGCTTGGATATGTTCAAGTCATCTATGAACTCTTTTAGACGTAAATTCCCAAATAAAAAAATTATAAGGGTTAAGTGGAACAAAGTAAACAATTTGTTATGTGATTTGAATGTTTTGCTCCAAATAGTATTAGAGACTAGCCTAATGGTAAGGTAGATGACTTATATGACTTAATATGATTTATTTTGACTTATTTTGAGGAATGATACTCATAAGTTGATTGCACACAAGCTGAATATGATGTATACTTTTCTTAATGATGATCTTGATAAAAAAAAAATTACATAGAGTAGAAACTAGGTTTTATTGCACTAAGAATGATGGGTTGTCTTTGCAAGTTGTGAAAAACATTACATAGGGTGAAACAATCTCTTAGAGATTGGTCTGACATATTCTCTTTTATTATTACTTCAGTTGTGTTTATTTGTTATATTTTTTATTATGCCTATTTTCATCAACATAGACTAGATGACAGACTTGTTTTGGTCCTACTTTATCAGTGATTATAAATGATGATCAGTTGCATATCTCTTAGTAAAATTAATTTTTAAAATTGGGTTTTATATGAAGAATTTGGTCGACTTACATAGTTTCTTGATGTTGAGGTTGTTGGGGCATATTTCATGTTTAAAAGAATCATAGAAAAACTAAACTATCTAATAGTTAAGAGACTTGATATTATTTATACTATCAAGACAATTACTCATTCTCTTTGATTATCCTAAGCAAGATCATTGGAATGTTATTCCTCACACTCATATTTGAGAAAAAAGGCACTTTGTATTGAGAGATATTTCAAGAATCATGAACACTTAGGTGGTTGGGTATTAAAATTTCAATTAGACATCAACCATTATATTTAGAAGATCTATCATAAGATTCTATACTTAGCGAAAATCTTGAGTCTTAGTAAAGTATGAGAGAGATCATGAGTGTAAGGTATAACATTCATCCCACTAATGCACCATGAATAAAGTTCAGGTTCATGTTGCCCCAAGGAACGACATAAGTATGACCTATCTGCCCAGAAAACCTGAGCCGCATTTTTTTTGGCGAGCTGACACATTGGGTCATGCCATGCTGCCTACTCAAACATCATGAGGGTCGACCCTTAGGCATAACATGACATGTGCCTTCAAGGCATGCTGCCCATGCTAATGTGATGACCTAATGAAATTCTAGAAAATGTTAGGATAAATTTTAGGATGTTGGGAAGAGCCTCAAGGAGAAGACTTTAATGAAAAAGAATATCTGAGAAGAGATGTAATGTGTCCTCAATATTATCTTGGAGACACTATACAAAAAGAACTCTATTTTTGAAATTCATGAAGACTACTGTGCAATAGGAGATATAGAAGTTGAAAAAAAAGTTTTCAACTTACAAGAGAACCATATAGAACAATATGATTGATTAAATACCCTCACTATGAGTGGATATCCTAAAGTCAAAAGAGTTTCAAGATACTCAAGTGATGAGAGAGGTAAACAACTTACATAACCAAAGTCAATACTACTTATATGTACTTGGTATATGTTATACTTCTTTTGTGTCATTAAAGATCTAAGGATGTTAATATTGATACTTGGAAATTATTCAAATAGGAATTCCATCAACAAATTTATCTAAAGTATACAAAAGTTTAAGTAAAAACTAAGTCATAGAGATTGATCTAATGTGCAAAAGTAAGAGACTATATAAATGAGTATTATGAACTAATACTTTAAACTTTCAATCTTCTTCTTTATGGATGGTCTCAAATCTTGGAAAAAAACAAAAATTATAAAGAAGATGTGTCCAAGATCTCACTCATATATATAATCATTGTAATTGATAGAATTCAATAGTATAAACATGTGATCCTAATTCAATAAAAAATTTTGCTCATCATTTATCTGGGGATAAAAAGATATGCTCAGCATCAACCATATCTCATGGCTTGCTAAAAACTTTTGCAAAACTAAGCAATAAACATGTAATTTTAATTCGATACTATAAACATTGGTGTTCTTGTAACCAAACAATTTCTCATTAGTACAACTTATAGAATCTCTCTAAAGTTAAGGGCATCCACACTTCTAGAAAGTATACAGACTTAGTAAGTTAGTTTACCATTACTCACACAGCCTCATATCCTTGTGATCTCTATGGTAGATGAGTAACAAAATCAATTATGGTATGATTCCACTTTCGCTCAACAACCTCCAATAAATGGTGTAATTCTATTTTTCCCAATGCTTAATTTTTACTTGTTGATATATTAGACAATATCGAAAAATAACATGAGAACAACCTCCAACATATTTCTTCATCCCATTTTATTATTACTAATATTGAAGATCATAGTACATCTTCGTGCTACCTAGGTGCATAGCAAAATGAGAGCAATGAAACTCTAAGAATATTCTCTCACATTTGTCAACTAGGGAACTACAATTCTTTTCCTATGCTGAAGACTATCATCAATGAGAATGATACAATCATTCATCACCTATATTTGATTATACTCAGTCCCTAATAGATATTATTTTTGTGTCCTATCCATGTGACTCAATCACACTACTCATCAAGAAAGGTATAGCCACTAAACTCTCCAAAGTACATTGAGTTTGACCCTTGTAATGCAGCCTGAACTATCCCACAATCTCAAGCATCTACCACTACCTAGAAGCCATACTAGCCAATGTCCCTCAATGCCCCTCATTACTTTGTTCTCATGTTGATGTCCCAATATGTAAAAATATATTTTAGACTCTTGTTGTTTAAGAATACTTGGAACTATTCATCATATAAATAAAGCTACCAAATATTCAAAGAAAAGAAAATGGTTGCTAACTTCATGTATTACAAGGAGTAACTCTACTCGTGGTTCCTAAATTGTCAAGAACCATAAGCAACTACCCTTTTCGACTATATCAACACACACCCAATTTCATCCATAAAGACATCACAATATAATATGTACCTTTATCTCATCTTAAGAACTAATAAAATAGGGGTTGAACTATGCCTCTTCTTTAATTCCTAGAATGTCTTATCGCACGGGTCATTCCATGCAAACTTAACCTCATTCTGAGTCAATTTCATTATAACTCCAGCTAATTGGGAGAAATCCTCAATGAACCTCTTACAATACCTTGCTAATCCCAAAAAACTATGTATCTCAAAGATTTACTTTGGTATCTCTCAACTCATAATTACTTCAACCTTCTTCAAGTTCACAAATACACTGGAAGTTGATACCATGTGCCTCAAGAATCTTACCTTAGTAAGCCAAATTTTGCACATATTTAATTTAACATATAATGGGTGGTCCCTCAAACTTTGGAGAATAATTCTCAAGTTCTCATCATATTACACCTTAGACTTAGAGTAAATCAAGATATCTTCAATGAATACTACAACAAACAAATCTAGATAGGACTAAAACATACCATGCATGAGGTCCATGAAACTATAGAATTTGTCAATCTGAATGGCATCACTACAAACTCGAAATGCCCATATACCATATCCTTAAATATTATTTTAGAGACATATACCTCTTTAAACCTCAATTGATGGTAATTGGTACAAAAATCTATCTTCGGGTAAATCCATGCACCTCTTAGCTAATCAAATAAATCATTAATCCTTGGAAAAGGGTATATATTCTTAATAGTAACCATATTCAACTACTAATAATCTATACATAGCTAAAGGGTCTTATCTTTTTTCTTAGTAAATAGTACTTGAGCACCACCAAGATAAATTGCTCAATCACTTTTATTCAATAATTCTTACAACTAGAAATTGTGTTTTTGTAACATAACTAGTCTTATTCTATTTCAAGTCATAAAAATATGTGACATACTAGGGTGTAACTCAATTATAAGTCTACATTTCTCTCTGGGGGTAATCTTGAAAATTCATCCAAAAAAAATATTGTCGTACTCATAAACTATTCGAGGTAGACTCATGTCATGTCTTATCTCATCTTCTAGAGTAGTCATGTTAGTTAACTCAAACTAATTCATCAACTATCCATGCCACCTAGCATCATACATGACCTAGGGTAAAGAAGTATGCTTATCCTCATGAAACATAAAATAAATACCATCAGATGCGAAGGCAATAACTCTCTTATGATCATAATAAATGATGACTCGATGTACTATCAACTAGTTCATCCCAAGGATGACATCAAACTCTAATATTTTTTAATGATCCTCAGATCCATAGTGAGTGGAATTCTTGAGATCTTTAACTCATAATTTTGATATACCTGATGAATACTTACCCTAGTTCCTAGGTAAGAATTTATAAGTAGTGACTTTTTGAATGTTTTAACCTTTAAGCATAAATCTTTCATGTGTGATATAGTAATAAAAAAATATAATAGACTAAAATCAAATAATACTCTTGACCATAAGCTAGGGAGTAGAAGAATACCCTAAATAGCTGAGTGATCTAAAATCTTAGTCTAAGGTATGATGGCACATACATGCCTCCAATTCTTTGAAGTCCCAACCTATAACTCCAATCCTCTACCTCAACTCATACCAAGACTCCTCTTGCCTACTTATGAAGTAGAAGGTACTTGTGCAATACCCTAGGCCAAATACTAGTTTTCATATGAAGTAGAAGGTACCTATGAAGTTGAATGGTGGTGTCCCATTGCTCTTGGATTCTTGCCTCTAGAGACAATTTTGTTTCAAGTGGCCAGGATGATGACAATAGTAATATATATTCTACTCCATTGAGCTAGGATCCCTAATGTCTTTTCCATTTTGGGATGATTGACCCAGACCATGGTCCTGATAGTATTGGCCTTGTCTTTGAAATCCTTATAGGGTAGAAGCCCTTTTATTCTTTCTTGAGCTAAAAGAAGAAGGTTTATTGTCCCTCCTTTTATCTTTGACACCAACAAATCAGATGTTCTATGCATCTTTTACCTCTTTAATGACTAGGGCTATCTTGACCATCAAGTCCATATCTTGCATAAGGATCTCCATTATTTTATCCTAAAGAGAATTTCAAATAATTCTCAAACTTTCTCATCTTGGCCATATATTTAGTCACATAATTTTTGAAAAAATGAGCTAACTCAATACACTTAACTATACATTCAAGCAATATCATCATCACTTGTTTTAATTCTTGGAACTCTCAAGGTTTTGCGTGTCAAGTAGAAACTAAAAAATACTTGCTCATGAAGACCTAATAGAAATCTTTCCATGTCATTATCTTTAATTTTCTTAATGCTTTAACTAATCCTACCATACATGGGATTCACTCTCTAGCTAAATGAGGCTAGATATTAACTTCATGATATCATAGGTTATCTCCATAGCCTCTAAAATATTTGGAACTTGTCACAATCAATGATCAGCTATCATTGAGTCCCCACCTCCCATAAATTTTAAAGGAATGTGTCATAAACATTTAAAGATTATTTAACCCTTATGGCTTGTCATTGTACTAGTCTATATAATTTAAATAACTACAACAATTTTTTATGTAATGGATATAGTCATAGTATCAATAGCCTTCATGAAGGCTTGTAGATTGAAGGCTAGTGGATATAGTCATAGTACCAATAGTTTTCACCCACCACCTATGTGTATGGTAAATTGTAATAGAGCATATGCTAAGTATCAATAAACATTACATCATGAATAATATTATTCATTCATTTTCCAAACCCTTGAGATTATATTCTTTGACCCTAGTAATCATAATTTTTTATACACATTCAACCATTTATGTATAATTCTCATAATATGTAACACATAATCACATAGTAATAAATCTACAATATACAATGAGTTTAATGATATTATTTCATGCCCATAAAGCTATAGATAATCATATACCTATCCTCTAATGCTAAACTATGACATTGGTATCATATATCAAGTCCTAGGTATTTATAAACCTATGCTTTGATACAAATTTGTAATGATATTATTAAATATCAAACCCTAGATATTTATAAACATATGCTTTGATACCAAGCTATGATGTTGGTATCAAACATAGAGCCCTAAGCATTTATAAATCTATGTTTATATACCAAGCTATGATACCTCAAAATTCATGTGTCCATTCACAATCCATCAATCCATAGAAAACTTATAGATGTCATTTAACTTGATACCACTATGCTGTGCATCATGTTTATAAACCTACACATAGGGTAGAGTTTCTTTGCATGGGAACTCAACTCGAAATTAAATATATATAATACCACAATCACATATTCTCATTTAGAGCCCAATATAACATAATGAACATGTTAGTCCATTTATGAGTAAAAGTAACCCCACAACCTCATTCATTCATACTCAAAAGACATAATGATATACCATAAAAGTCCTTAAGAGTTTAATTACAATATTCTTATACAAAATATTTATAACTAAATAGAATATAATTTTTTTTACAATTACGACATCAAATGAGTATCATCCACTAGTGTGTGTCTTGCACCTAAAATTCCTATGATAGTTACCCTTCTCCTAAGTGAAAATGTAGTAGCTCACAATTTATGTTCATATTACAAAGAAAACAATTTCTACCTTACAAAATTATACATGCATGAAATGAGATGAGGCTCAAATGTATCATGCTTAGATGCCTTATTGATTCCCACCATATAATGCACATGTTAATATATTCTAAAATATCATTGATCATATCAAATAAATACTTTGAAAATGAAAATTATTTGGTATTAAACCAAAACTTTGTATAGCTGTCCCATTTTCAATGATTCTTTTTAAAATCATAATTCCATGTGTTTTGTTAGATAGTAGATTTTTGGGGTCTCATCATTGGACTCCACATACCTTTCGATATGTTCTAAACTTTCACTGATAGATATGTCTGAACTAGTCTAGGTCTTTCACCTAAGAGAGAATCTTGTCTTGCTTGCTATTACCACACATGTATTTTTCCAATTTGTGCATTATCATAAGACTTTATTAGACATTATCCAATTGTAATAAGCCCACTTATCAATCACCAAGAATAATGATTGATCATAACCATGTGCTTACACCCATTTAAATGTGATGTCCATATGCATAGGCAACATAATGTACTATTTCATATCAATATCATATCACACTTGAATGAAAACCATAAAGTCCATTTGTATCATGTACCTTATTGTGCATCATGGATGACTATATCAAATACATATAATTTTCAAATAATATTCAATTTCAATATTTATAATACAAGTCAATTCTTATGACTATAATTACTTCATGCATAGAGATAGGTTAATGTTACATAATTATTATGCTAGAATGTTAGTTATAAGTTTACAACTTAATCAATTCTACAAGTATTTAGGTATCACTCAATTTAATTTTGACTATAATATTAGCTTTGCAATTGATATTTTTAGATGTGTCCTTATAAGCAATTATTCCCATAAATCTATATAGTAATTAGAAATTTAAATAACCTCATTTGGATTCCTATAACTTAATTTACAACCCAAAGCATTGAAATTATTTCTATATCAGGGATAGAACAATCACCATAAATTAAAACTTAAAATTAAGGCTCATCGAATAAGATTTAGTTCTTAGTATCTTTAAAATATTGGTAGATATATTTTTTAATTTTCATTTCCAATTAGAATTATCCAAATTAGAGGTCTTAGGCCACGTTATGGGAAAAATAATATTTAGGTTTTAGGGAAATTATGATAGTAATTCCCCTAAAATACTTACAAATCCTTTTTATCTAATTTCATCATAAACCTTTGGAATTTCCAAAATAATCAAAACATACAAATCGAACACATAAATATGAAGAGAAATAAATCATTGCTTCCTATAAAGCCTTTAAAATAGAATTAAATATAAGTAAGAAGAAATCATACCTTTTAGAGTATAATAGACCTAAATGAGATCTCGTGAACCTTTCTAACCTTGAAAACCTTGGTTTCTCCAAATTTGTTCATTTAGAACTTAGGTGAAATTATTTGATCTTGGTAATCATGCATAGATCTTATTGAGTAGATGAACTTTGGTTCTTGGATTAACTAAATATGATCAATAAAACTCTATAGATCTAGACAAAGTTTTGATAATGTATATTCTCTCTTCTCTTATTCTTTCCCTCACAAAAGTATTTTGCTTTTTTGGAGAAGAAATCTATTGTTTCTTTTTCTCTATCCCATTTTTTATTATTTCACTATTTATCATAAATTAAATTTAATTAGGTGTAATGACACTAGGAAAAAGTCAGAACATAAAAAAATTAAACATACTACATTAGGAAAAAGTCACAACATAAAAAAACTTATTACATTAGGAAAAAGTCACAACAAAAAAAAACTTAATGCATTAGGAAAAATTCATAACATAAAAAAGTCATTACATCAAAACTTTATAATGACATGTATTAGGAAAAATTCATAACATAATGACATGTATTAGGAAAAAGTCATTGCATTAGGAAAAGTCTTGACATTAGGAAGTAGTCACTATATCTGAAAAAAGTCATTACATCAAAAAATATTTGTAATATTAGGAAAAGTCATGACATTCTGATAAATTTGCAATATCCAATACATGTCATTATATTAGGACAAAGTTGCTATATCCAATACAAGTCATGACCTTTTAACATGTTGGAACTCAAATAAAGTAATGTTGTGACCTCACACATTACAATACAATTTCTTGTTTTTCTATTGCTACAAGAGATTCTTCTAAACTCCAACAAAATTTTAAGTTAATTTTAACATGTCTCTGACTTTTCTGGGTCCATTTCATCTTTAGATTATCTAGAAAAATTTTTTTATATTCAAATTTAGCTGCTTTTTAGTTTTTACACAATAATCAACTGGGGAAGAATAAATATCTAATTCATTTGATTATAGACTTGCTTCACCAACTAAGAAGAGCAAGGTGGTTTACAAACTTCACTTGATATTGAGATACTATCTAGTGCGGATAGCTAAAAGTGATGAATTGAAAATGATATGTACGATAAATTACTAGTCCTATTTATTACTAACGCCATTTTGACTTACAAATGCACTAGCCATATTTTGTATACTTATGAATAACGTATTATAGTCTTTTCTTTATTTATGTGTTGAGGTATATTTAGACAAAATTATTATGTATTACAAAACATTACAAGAATATATTGACCATTTGAGGTAAATATTTCAAATCTTATGGGATAATAAATTCTATATGAAATAAAAGAAATATATTTTGCTCAGTTATAAGTTCTATTTATGAGTCATATTGTGAGAAACATGTTGATATGGATGAACAAATAAAGTGTTAAAACTAAGATTATTTTCTCATGTTGGTTAATGTATCAATATTTTATTCATTGATACTCTCACATCACAATATTATTAATTAATAATATTGTGATGTGATGTACATATGAATGCTTTGGATTTTTTAATCGGGGGAATATTTTTCTAGGAAGACCATCAAATTGCATTTGAAAGTTTGAAGCTAAATAAAACTGAATAATAATACATAGTCCATGAAAAAAAAATAATTCTAATTAATTATTTGTGGGTATAGATGAAGGGACTATATATTATGATCATTATTTGTGATAAATATTGACAATATTGTTACATGTTATTTCCAAATGAAAAAGAACCTGACTCCTAAATAAGCCCAATAGAAGGAATTTCTTATTAAGTTTGATTACACTTAAATTATGTGTTGGGAAAAACTAATGTTATAGTAGATGTGATAAACCAAAATATAGAGCTTGTGATAATTAGCCAATCACATTAGTATTCTATAGACCATATTAAATAGGTAAAATTCAAATTAAAGACCATTTCTCTTATGGAGTATGTGATAAAAAAAATGACTCAAAAATTCTAGGTGGAAGATAGTTTACTCTTTTGAACGAGCTATGAGCATATGTCCCCTCATTCGGAAAGTTATGAAATAAAATCATGCAAAAGTGTCATGATTCCAAGTAGGATGGACATCTAAATATGCATTGTATCATAGCTCTTATGGAAGAGTGAAGCTATTGGGCACACAAAATAATGAGGTAGATACCTATGTGAAATTGTGTCTCATTTGCTAATAAGACAAGGTGCTATAGAAGATAATAATGAAATATGACAGTAATTGTCTGATTACCTAAAGTTGAAGATTCTAAGAGTATTATGAAAAAAGTTGATCTTTTTTTGAAATATATTACTTTCATCGCTATAACAAAAGAATATCAAGTAGAGGAGGTAAGAAAATTATTTCTAAAGAGTATGGTGAAGTATAGAGACATTCTCTAATCTATAGTCAATGATCGAGATAGTCAATTCACAATGTAGATTTAGACTAAATTGTTCAAGCTGATGAGATCCAATTTAATTTTTTTAATGAGTATTCATATTCAAACTGACAAGTAAATAGAAATAGTGAATGCTTTATTAAAGATATTTCTATTAAACCTTGTGAGTGATTTGCAATGAAATTGATTATATTACTAAATGTTGCAATTTTTTTTAATTTGCAATGGGAAGAAACAATATGACAATGACTTAGTATTGGCAAAATATTTATCGGTACTATGGCACAAAGGAGTATATAAAAAAGTAATGAGAAAAAATGATGCTCCCTATCATATTCTCGAAATGATTGATAATGTCTCATACAAATTTGATTTATCTCAAAAACTTAAAATAAATCAGATATTTTCAAATGAGCATGTTGAAATCATTTTATGAGGATCAAAGTGATTCGACTTGGGGTGAGTACCATTAATTGCCAATATGAGTGGAAGTCTCATAAAAAAAAGATCATAAAAGTCATTTTTGGAAAAATGAATCAGAGTCAAAAAAAATTTATTTCAAGGAAAGATTGATTAATGAAATAGATAAAATCACCAGACTTCAAAGCTAATTGAGAGCCCACTGATGTATTGTCATAATTCCAAAAGTTGATTGTAAATTTCTAGGATGATGATTTGATAAGGAAGGCAACAAGATTAATTAGAAAGAAAATCATAACTCAATAAAATTCCAAAATATACCATAATACTAGGTGACTTTATTGTAGCTATTATAATGATATATAAAAATTTGAAATAATTTAGATGTTTCTAGGTGATTCTAGAAATTTTTAGGTGAATCCTAGAAATTTCATAAGGATTGAGGAGTTATTCATATTCTATAATATTATCAAAATTCTTTTGATAAAAATGTAATGGCATGTGGTGTAATATTGATCCTTAAAGAATGAAGTTAGGTTATGGCGACTTTCTAATTATTATAAGATATAATTTTTATATGAAGGTATTTTTATTTTATACGAAAATTGAATGTGATATATCGTGGGAAATTGTGATTTGGCACACTCACCAAAAAAATATTTGAAAAAAAGGCAACTCAAGTTTTTATATTTATTAAAAAGTACATCAAACTCTTATCAAATTAAAATTGGTGCACTCAATTATATTAATACTAATTTATCATTAATAATTAAAACTTACCCTCCTCTCGCCCCTCGCCCCTCACCACTCGCCCCTCGCCCCTCTCCCATCATCCTTTTTCCTCGCACTCTCCATTGAGCTCCGGGATCTCGAAGATGAGCTCCAGGAGCTTGTGGCACTGGACCAACGAACTCATAGAGTTCGTGGTCGAGCTCCAATAGTTTAAGGAGCTTGATGATGAGCTTTAGGAGATTCTGGAGCCATTGGTGCTCGACGACGAGCTCCAAGAACTGCTAAAGCTGGACCACGTGCTCCTGGAGCTCGTGGTGCTTGATGATGAGCCTCAGGAGCTTGATGTAGAGGGCGAAGAGAGAGGGGCGAGGAAAGATGAGCGAGGGATGATGAGAATGATAAATTTTAATTATTAAGTATAATTTAAAATTAATATAATTGAGTGTAACAAATTTTAATTTGTTAAAAGTTTGGTGTATTTTTTTATAAATATAAAAATTTGGATAATATTTTTCCAAATAAATGTTGGTGAGTATAATAAAACACAATTTTGCCTATATTGTGGGTGTAAGAATGATGACTTTAATGAGTTTTATACGAAAATAATATATTTAAAATAAAAAATTTAAAATTTAAGGTGGATTTCAAAAATATGCCCAACCTAGTGCGTCTGGAAACATGATAAAGCCCATCGTTGTGAACGGTAGCCATTGTCATGCTGTTGATTTTTTAAAATAAGAGGTTGGCGTTGTGAATACCAGCTATTGAAAATATTGGAGATTCTATTATCATTATCTTAGCTGGCCCCTCGCCCCTCACCCCTCGCCTCTCTACACTCGCCCGTCTTTTCTCGCCCATGTGCCCTCACCTCTCGCCCATCTCTTCCCACCCCTCTCCCCTCGCCCGTCTCCAAGAGCTCCTTCATGGAGCTTCGTCGAGTTGCATCGAGCTCGGCGTGTAGCTCCATTGTGGAGCTCGATGGAACTCCATGAGCTATACGAAGGAGCTCCAGTGAGCTCGACGTGGAGCTTGAGCTTTGTCGAGCTTCATAATGGAACTCTAGCGAGCTCAAAGTGGAGCTTGACGAGCTCTTTCGTAGATCTGTGTCGAACTCTTTTGTGGATCTCTGTCGAGCTCCATGATCAAGCTCGCTGGAGCTCGACGATGGAGCTACATCGTGGAGCACGACGGAGCTCCTCGAGCTTGCATGAGCTCGATGGATATCCACAAAAGAGCTCATCGAGCTCCACGTGGAGCTCGAGAAGCTCCATCGAGCTTCACTTCGAACTCTAGTCAACTCCTTAGTGGATCCAGTCGTGCTCCACGAAGGAGCTCCAGTATGCTCAATCGTGGAGCTCACTGGAGCTCCATGGAGCTCCATGAAGGAGCTCCCTGGGAGATGGGCAGGGGGAGAGGGGTGAGAAGAGAGGGGCGAGAGGTGAGGGAAGACGGGTGAGGAAAGACGAGCAAGGATAGAGGGGCGAGGGGCTAGGGGCGAGGGGCAAGGTGCGAGGGGCAAGAGTCGAGAGGCGAGTTGAGATAATAATAATAGAATCACCACAGATATTTTCAATAGCGAACATTTATAATGTCTGCCTCTAATTTTAAAAAATCAACAGCGTAGCAATGACCGTCATTCACAATGACGAATATCGTCATGTTATTTATATACGTACTAGTTTGGGTATATTTTTGAAATCCGCCTTAAATTTTAGATTTTTTATTTAAATATATTATTTCGGTACAAAACTTACTTTAATAATATAGGTTTTGTTGGGGTGTGATTTATGTTTTCACAAGCCCGGGTTTTACATTATGATAAGGAATTTCAACTTGAGCATTAAATGTTCGTTTTCAACGAAAGAATGTATTCCCCTGTGATCGATCACCCATAGTCTCCTGGCCCGGACAAAGCCAGCTACCTTTTATTGTATCTGTAGACGTGCTTCCTGATGAACCAATAACATTTGATTCCATTGTTTTTAAAAAGCGAATCTCATCCACGTTTCCTTGTCGCTACTTTTCTGGATTTGATGGCGGGAAGCATGTACAGTAGCCAATCGCATCCCAAAAGGCAGGGCCTTCTAAAAGATCAAGTTAGGTTGGCGAATAGGAAGGATGGTGATAGGTACGAAATTCATCCAATCAACGAACAGTTATCGTTCGAGAAAGGATTTTTTGTTGTGGTTCGAGCGTGCCAACTTTTGGCTCAGAAGAATCATGGAATCATACTGGTAGGATTGGCTGGTCCTTCTGGAGCTGGGAAAACTATTTTTTCAGAGAAGATACTGAACTTCATGCCTAGTGTTGGCGTCATATCGATGGATAATTACAATGATTGCAGCCGCATTGTTGACGGAAATTTCGACGGTAATTCGTTATCTAGAATGATTGATATTGATGGACTGTTGTGTATTGTACTATCAGGACAGGTAAGACCGATATCCAACGACAGTCATGCTGCCGGATGAATCAATCGCTTCTAAAAAACATCGAATGATGATGTGTGATGTTTAAAAGTGATTGGATGTCACCTTTAACGACTTAGTGTGAACTTTGTAACGCTTGTTATAATTGTAATTCTATTTGTTTTTTACCGACTTGCGTTTGAAGCAAATGTACTATTTAAACGTTAACAGTATGCACAGCATAATCTTTTATTCTCTTAAAGAATAAAGTTTCCCTTTATTGTTTTTAGATTTATGTTTTTAGGCCCGATTGAAGACTGATATGGCTTGCATAATTTTTTTTTTGTTCATTTACTTTCTATATTATATATTTTATTTATATATGGTTTTGAAATTCAAAAATATTGATTTACATTATATGTTTAAATGAAATTGGAGAAATGCGGGCAGTGACATTATCTGTCATTTTTTTTAATTAAGTAATTTGATCCAATTAAGCAAAAAGATGAAAGATGCCTCTAAATTTTAACTGGATATCTTTTTGCCATTAATTGATAAAATGTCTTCAGTATAGCATCTAACACGTGAACTGATATCCTTGCCATACGAGCCAATAATCAAGTCTAACTTTGAATCCGTGTTACTTATATGATAGTTAAAAATGCTGTGTATTAAAGTTGAATCAGGATCATATCTTAAAATGGCGGTTGCGTGAATTGTATGATGCTAAGTGGATGCTAGGAAATGCTTGTAATGGAGAAAGGCTGAAAGAAAAATATTGTATGGCTAGTGGAATGCCAGCATATGCAAAATGTTGCGTTGATGTGCACATAGGAGGCACTCTATGGTTTTGATTTTACCAATAGGGTTTTTGTTATTCCCTTGCGAGACTGTTGTTATCGCTGGAAGAACAACAGATATCAAAGAGCATGTTGATGTGCCTTGAAGAGGCATTCTCTCATTCTAATTTACCATTGGGTCCTGTGTTAGTTTGATATATATTAGGATCTAGCTTTGGTCACTCTAGATTTTTTTTAGTTCAATAATATTTGAATTAAAAGCTAATGACTCAAATTTATTGGTCTGGGTGGTTACTTTACTGGCCTATATGTAGGTCTACATGGTTTTGATGTCTATAAATTCACATGCAAAATGAATTGTCAAAACTTAAATTTAATTATTAATATCAAAAGCATTTTTTTTATATATTTGTTTTGTTGTCATTGTGATATTGTGCTGGAGGTGTATTATAAAGAATTTTAGAAGTGCTCCATTCATTTTATTTAGTATATGTTCTTTGTATATTGATTTATTATTAAATATTATATTATATTTATTTATTATTATTTTATTTTATATTATATCATGCTTTTGATGAGAATAACTAACTTGTAGGCTGATCTAATTCTATTTATTTGTAGTATAAGTGTGTGCATGCTTGAGGTTTTCTAATAATTATTATTTTATTTTATTTTTTATATTAATTTCTTAGAAAGAGAAAATACATATATTGTATGAGTACAATACATATATATATATATGCATGCAATAGTACAAACATGCATGGATTGAAGAAAAAATGATATCATTGTGTGCTGTCATAATCCTTGTGACACACACACTGTGTGTGACTCGCATTGAGGCCTATTGTGTTGATGTCGGTGGTAGAAAAAATCATCGGAGCACCAATGATGGTTCATGTAGTAATTGTGCATGTTGATTGTGTGTGAATTCAGGGTCATTTAGTGTGAATTTCATGGCAGAAGTGGATAGGGTCCCAAAATCCTAATTTTTTAGGATTGATTGAATTCCAAGACAATATTGGATAGGGGCTTGAAACTCTAATTTTTTGAGGCTAGATTTTGAAAATTTTTGCAATCAAGATTTTAGTTTAGGAAATCAAAATCCTAATTTTAATTTTTTGATTGGGCCCAAAATTCTAAATTTAGGGGCTCAAATCGAGGAAACCCTAATTTTAGTGGAGGAATTGATCTTGAGAAATATTAATTTGTTATATGATGTTAGTTTACATGTAAAATACTAAAATATATTTATTTTGTAGAGTACATATCATAAAAAGAATATTCTTATCAAATATAATTATTAGGTTTTATTTTCAGAGATGATGAGAGCTTTATGTAGTATTGAAAGAGATAAACTAACTATTGAAGCTATCTAAGAATCCTCATAGATATCACCTACCATGATGCTTACACTTATTAAAGAGGAATATACACAACTCTTCTTTAAGGTAGTAATGATTTTTTTTTTAGTTTTATTAGTTTTTTATTTTTACTTTCATTTTAAACTATTGAATTATTAGTGTATGAGCTAATAATTATATTATTGGCAAGTGGATTTTATTTACTATATTTTTTTCTTATTTTAAAAATATTATTATTATCAACGACAAGTCTTTGAAATTTATTTGTTATGATAGCATTCAGTTGAATTTTTATTATTTTTTTGTGTCTTGCTTATATATGATTTTCATATTAGTTTATTCTATGTAAATTATTTTTTTAGATAATTTAATTTTAATTTTATTTTTATTAATATTTATTTATAAAATTAAGAGATTTTGAGAAAAAAATCAATATGGGATTGAGAAGTGTGGATTTCATGTTTTCTCTTTTATGATAAAATATCTTACTAGATGTTTGGGTGTGTTAAATTTTTTTATTTATGTATTCTTAGTTTGCTCATCAGTCATTGGTCAAATTGAATATATTTCTCTAGTCATAAGGGTAGTTTGACTTTTATTCTAAAGTATGAGGTATGTTAGTTATGAATGTTTAATATAGTTTTTTATCTTATATGTAAACCTTGCTTGATTAGGAAAGATATGACTAGAGAAAATTTGTGTATTTGATCAATATTATTGATGATTGCTCTAGATATACATGTATATATAACTTTTTCGAGATATATTATATATTTTTTAAATTTTAATTTTTTTTATAATATGAAAAAAAATTATTTTGATAAAAATATAAAAAAATAAAAAAATAAAAAGTCACAATATATTAGAATATATCTCAAATTAATTCAGTATTTAATGTATGCATCTTTTGATTTTACTCTAGACTTTATGTATTGATATACTCTAATAAAATAAAGTTGTGAAAGGAAAAATGAATATCGAATTAAAATAACTCAGACATTTTTATTTTATAAAAAGTATTCCAAAATATTTTTACAAAAAAAAAATAATTCTATCATAATATATCTTATCAATTGTATATACTCATTTGTCATTTCGTAGTATACCTTTTCGTATCCTACATCTTGAAGAGAGGTTATCTGTTTCACCTCCTTGAATTTTTAAATATACTTGTTTTATTTTTAAATATTTTTCAAGATGAAAAAAGTTGGTATTTGATCACTATTATTAATGACTACTCTAAATATACAAGGATTAACTTTTTTTTGAAATAGGCTATATGTTTTTTTTTTATTTTTTAGATTTTTCTATAAAATAATGATATTAATTTGATAAAAATATTAAAAATATAAGATGTGACAAAGTATTGGAATATATTGGAAATGTTAATTGGGCCTTGTCATGCTGATGCAGTCTATTTTTTTAGGCTCATTTGGCCACTCGACATGGGCCATGCCATGTCGGGACAACTCCAAAAATTAGTAATGCGACATGGTACATTAGCATGTCTTTTGCTTGGGCCTTGTCAAGTTGGGTCAGGATTGGCCAGGCTAACCCGTTTGTTTTAAGCTAGCTTAGTTCAGTTCCAAGCAAGATTGGGTCATGTTCAGACTAGTCTATTTGGCCAGCCAAGCTAAAATCGGCTTGCACAGGCCATCATGCCATGCCATGCTGTGTGGCTTCTCCCATGCTAGGAATTCTTGCTCGACACTACTTGACTTGTGTCATTGACCAACATGAGGTTGGTACAAGCATTGCTTCAAACTAGGCCGTGCCGTTCCAGGCACAACTGAATTGTGTTGTGCCTTTTGTTATACCTAGGCTGCCTGACTCAATTGATACCTCTAACATATATATCATATTAAATCAATACCTATTATATGAATCACATGATTATACATTGTGTTTTATGTGCTTGTATATTTTAATAGAATGAAATTGTGAAAAGAAAGAATAAATATATGATTAAGATAATTCAAACACATTTACTTAAAAAAAATATGTCAAAATATTTTAGAAAAAATATGTTTTTATCATTATTTGCCTCTTTAATCAGATGTATTCTTCTATTTTTTCTTAATGTATATTTTTTTGCAAATCTTACATCACATAGATAGGTTATTTATCTCATCAAGTTTTTGTATACACATGTTTTGCCTTTGAATGCTTTTTAGGATGAGATAAATTGTTATTAAATTCATGAGATGTCTTTTTTTGATACTCAACTATTTTAAATAGATACAAATATTTTGTATTAGAAAATAATAAAATTTTAACAAGTGTAATTATTAACTTTTTTGACAATGACTCATTTTGTAAAGAGTCTAGGAAGAATATGAATTTAAATATTATACTTGAATCTATTATTCTTATCTTTATTACTCGTAGTCTCATCTAAATCTTAATTATCAATTAGTAGAGAGAGAGAGTAACTTGTTTGTTATAACTGATCATGTTCGTACCTATTATAGTACTATTCACTTAGAGTGATTGTATTTATTAATAAATTCAGATCATATTAAATTTTATAGGAGTAAAGTTTCATGGGTAAAGAGATTTTTTTTAGGCCCAAGTAATGTAATAGTTCATGAATCTTTACTAATATAAATTCATATTTAGGTATTAATCAGGAGTCTAAAATACTTAGATTTAGAGTTTATACTAGTAGAGAGAAGCATACCTAGTCTATTCAAATCAAAGATGAGTCTGTCTACGTGCTACATAACTTATCAACCAAGCCATTATACCATGACTTTTCGATTACTCTTGCTTAGAGGTAGCAATGGGTTGTGTTAGGATGGCACGACTCATTTTTTCAAGGCTTAGTTGGGTCACTATGTTGAGCATGACATAGTTTTTAGTATTAGTTATGTTGTACTGGCTTGGTAGCAAACAATGGTGGTTCGACATGGCTCGTTGTCATGGGGGCCACATGGGATTTGTCGAGTCATGGTAAGTCAAGTTCAGCCTAGGTTAATTTCCACAACTTCAACTATACATTTGGCTAAAGGTGTCAAATGAGCCTTGTAGAGGTGTCAGTGTGCCGGGCAGCCCGGGCATGACAGGAGGTACGATCCGACTAAGTCATGCCAGACTCTACATGACATGATCTATAACCATACCTAAACCTAGTTCAAGCCAACTCGAGACACATCTTGTGTCATGCTGAGCTAGAGGTAGTTGTGCCTAGACTTGTATTGGGTCATGCTTGGTCCGTTGGCAAGGTCCATCGGTATGATAAACTTTACCTAGGACTAGGAAGTTAGGAATTGGGTTTATGTGTTATCGGTAGTCTAGTTGGCTAGTGTCTGACCCACCTGACCTGCCTGACCTGTCCGAGGCCTCAAGACCCTACATCAACAGGTGACTGCCATAAGGCTATCACCTGTACTCTGACTGATTGGTGGTGTTGGTCGATGCTGTGATGTGATGCTGAGTGACTTGGCACTCTGGCTGATGGGCTTGAGGCTTGGGCATGGTGCATTGCATGCTGTGCCTACCCACACCCGAGATTTGACCTGCAATCTCAATAGTTACTTTGTCAAAATTTTAAAAAATTAAATAAAATATTAAAATATTGCTTAAATTTTGGTCATTGAATTTTATTCCAATGGTTAGGGCAGGAATCCGATGGCCGTCGGGTTTCTGTCTAATTTTATTAAAAAAAAATCTATAAATATAAATTATAAATTTGAAGTTTTTTATTCTCATTTTTATTTTGAATTTTAGCCTCTTTTCTTATCTGTCATTTCTTTGCTTGGAGTGTTGAAATTTCAACTCTTTAGAATTTCATAGTGATGAAATTCCAGCTTTTTTTGACATTTCCAACTCTAGAGTTTTTTTTTATTCTCATTTTTCCATGTCTTTCTTATTTCTTAAAAATTAAGTGCCATTTGCTTGGAGTCATGATGATACTTGTTAGTAGCTTCTATAAAGTCCTACACTTTGTTTCTCGATCAATTAATACAATTACTTAGGCTATCTTGCAAGTCTTCTCATCACAACAAAATTGAATATCAACATCAATTATTGTACTCTCAGATATTATATTTTTATTAAAGTCTAAAATGTGCTTAACCCTTGAGAACAAATTGAACGACTTATTATGGATCTTTATCTTTATATTCTCATGGCTAACCATCTTTGCTTTTTCACAATTAACTATCTTCTCTATTGAACCATTTTTAATAGTTATCTCTCTTTCATTATATGATTCAATTAACTTTGATGAGAAGTTATGTGATATGATATACCTATGTCAATGTACTAGGTGTTCTCAATATGAGTGATACTTACATAGAGGTGTTAAATGGGCTATGTCGTGCTGGTATGACTCATTTTTTCATGGAACAACCATGTCATTGTGCCATGCCGTACATGACATGGTTAATTTCTGTGTTGTGTCAAACACAACATGGTGGCGTGGTCCACCGACCCAGCCCGGCATGGTGGCGTTGTCCACCAGCCCATCACGGTATTGTGGCACGGTCCACCAGCCTAGCACGACATGGTGGGTATGGCCTAGTGCATTGTTGTGCTTGTCCATGCTGAAATCTTAAGATGCAATGGTCATGCATCTTCGTCGTTATCTGACGGCAGCATGGCCGAGTGCACGATCATGATGGTCGATGGGTGGTCGACTTACGGACCAACCAATTATAATCGGCCGAATGGTTGATCGTATTAAAAAAATAGATCGCCCCATCATGAGGTAGTTGAATTCGTTTTAAAACAAAAATTTTGACTGCTCGGGTGACTGCTCGATGGGGACCCAATCAGACGGTCACTTGGGCTGATTTACCGTGCTGCCGGGTCAGGCACCATGGGTCGTGCCTAGCTCGACATGAGGCACAACTCATGCCAGCTCAGCACGGCATGGACTATGCCATGGGGCTGCCCGACTTGGCCCAAGGTATGGTTCTGGATTGTGCTGTGCTTGGCCAGACATTGCTGAATCGGGTCAAGCATTGTTGAATTGGATTAGTCCGTGGGTTGTGCCTAGGCCGTTCGGCTTGTTTGACACCTTTACATGTGCATTTGCAAAATATACATCCCTCCCAAATAATTGCTTGTCTGTCATGCCAGCTCTTGCTTGAATTGTATTGTTCTAGAAGTCCCTTTTAAAGTCCTTTAGTTTTTTGGTATTTCCAACATTTCATATCTAGTTTAACTATAGTCTTCATTCATTTTCTTCTTACATTTGAGCTTTCACATTGCTTACTTCATTTTTAATTATTTCTTTCACAAACAAAAGTTCCTTTGAATATTTTTTCTTACTTCATTTTTTCATACCATTAGATACTAGAATTGAAATCAATGTCTCAATTCTTATAAGATAACTCTATTATATCATAATTAATGATGATAATTAAGTTATCACATGAATCAAACAATGAAAAAATGAGCATAATGACTTTGTTATTATCATTGATCTTACAATTAATAGATGAGAATTGATTGATCAATATATGAAACCCATTTAAGTGTGAAAAAAATGAGTCAGTTTTTTTCTAGCGTAATATGTATAATTTTTTTAAAGAAATAGATTATTAATCAATGATTTGCTTTGATAGAGTATTTTAAATTTTTTTCATAAACCCTTTGTCTTTCTCTCATTAGAAATATTCGTCAAAATTTTACTTGTTAAATACAATAAAATTAAGTATTGCACTCTCTAATCTAACTATTCTCATTTGACAAACTCAACACATGTTCTCTCTTGTTTCTGATTGCTTATAGGTAGCTTCAAATTTAAATTTCGGATATATAATTTATATTAACCAATAATAATTTATCCTTCATTTTTTATTTTTAGTGTTAGAAATTTTTTCGTGAAAACTTCTAGATCTCAACTATAGATATCATTGTATTCAATATTCTCAAATTCACACTCAAACCAAACTTTGTAATCTAGAGTTTTGATGCCAAATGTTAGGAATTTTGATGATAGAATTATATTTATCAAAGCAATCAATTATTTTGATATCAAATATTAAGATCCAAACCAATCTTTGATACCAAATATTTGGGATCCTAGGTGATACTGAATATAAGATTTTGCAAATGTTTGAGAGATGGTGATTTATGGTCTCAAGAAGGAGAAATGGGGCTCTCAAAGTTGAAACACACATGTACAAAAGAAAACATAAGAGAAGAAATAACACACATTTTACTAGAAATTGATAATTAGTTACATTGTTTTTTTCCTTTTTAGAAATACTTAAATAGCAAAACATAAAATATCTTTAAACTTAAAATTTATGTGATGATATTAAATTTTCATGTTACGACTTCATTCATGTTATAACACCAAAGAACAAAGTTGTGACTTGAATCATTAAGTTATCTAATCACAATAATATATGATAAGTTATAATTTTGTTTAAGTCTTAATTTTGTTTAAGTTGTAACTCCCTTCATGTCTTAATTTCATTTAAATTGCGACTTCATAATTGAGGTTAGGACTTCACTTGAGTCGTGATTTCATAATTTAGGTTATGATATTGAATATATAATTTTGACTTTATTCAAGTTACGACTTTACAATTGAGGTCACGATTTCATTTGGGTCACATCTTCAAAATTTAGGTAACAACATTGAATACATAGTCTCCTAGTTGCAATCACACAAAATAATTTGTGACTCTGTTGAAGTTGTGACTTCACAATTTTAGTCGTGACATTGAACTATTATTGTAACTTAAAAAGTGTAAGCTAATCCAACATTATCTTATCTAATATATATAGATCAAGCTTCTGCAAGAGTAAAATCCATCGAATCTATTTTGGCTGATATCATTCTTTGATATAATGTATTTAATAGTAGAATGATCAATGCATACTATGACATTTGTTTCCATCAAATATGACTTGAATTTATCAAAACCAAAAATTACTATTAAAAGTTTATTTTGATAATTGTTTAATTTAGTTGGATATTCATGAATGTTTGCTTGTATAATATATGATATAGAATATTTTTCCTTTCTTCTATCTAAGCATTGCGTCTACTTTGAGGTTGCATGTATCATACATCAATACAAATGATAATGATTAATTTGGAGATATAATATGAGCTGCTACAAACACATTGTTTAGATTTTCAAAGGCATGTTAGTATTTTTTAATTAACTTAAATTGTGTGTCTTTTTTCAAAAGATTCACAAAGTCTCAGATGAATCTTTTATAGAATTATTCATGGTTTATGAAGCTTTTAATATTTTAAACTATGATAGGTGGTAACTTTTTTCAATTAATTTTATTTTTGGCTTGTCAACTTTAATTCTTTTTTTGAATATTGCCCAAAATTATCATTCTTTTGTATCGTAAAGTGATATTTTTTTTTGCAATTCAATACTAAATTTATTTAATCATAATGCTCTAATATTTTTTTCAAATTTCCTTAGTAGTTTACATAAGAATCGTCAAAGACTGAAAATTCATCTATTAACACTTTGAGTATTTTCTATCGTGTTGTTAAAAATTGACACCATACATTGTTAGAATATTTTTTGAGCATTGCATAATATAAAATACTTTTTACTAAAGGCAAAAGTATCTTAAGGTAAAGTAAATATTATTTTCTCAATTTCTCTATTACTATAATAATTTTTTTGAAACCAAAATATTAATCTAATAAGCTTTAATCTTTATCTTCAGTAAGTCTATCAAATATCTGATCTATAAAATGATAAAAGGTAATGTTTCTTGTGGGTAACCTTGTTGAGTTCCATTTAAGTCATGCATATTCTCCAATTAAATAATAGTTTTAATAAGTATCAAAATTTTGTTATCATTGATAATTATTATTATTCTTTTCATATGAGGCTTTCATTGAACTGAGCTGACTCAAGAATTATTTGAAATTAGATTAATAATTCATGTATCAAATTATTTAATCACTTTTCTTATAATCTCTTTCATAATTGGGTTTAATCTTTATTTTTTTTGCATAAAATTGCTGCAACATTCTTCTAGTAGGATCTTGTGTATATAAATTGACCGACTTATTTTTATATATTTGTCATTCTCCAATTAATTATCTTCATGTGCTTTCTCAAAATAGTGAGAAATATCTATTTTTTTTTCAAAATCAAGAATAAGTGAATTAATCCCTGGAAGATTTTTTAAAAAAAATACATATTTTAATGGTGAAAGCAATTATTTTTTTTAAAAAATTAGAGGTTCCTCAATAGATGACTTGAAAGATTTAAATATTATTTTTTATAAACCTAAAGATTCAAAATGTCCTGCATGTTGAAAAATTGTTTCTTTAACTTTCATATTTGTGACCAAAGCTTTGTTATTTTTTTTTAAATCAAACATAAGATTTTATTTTTATGTTTTTTTTGTTATAATTCTCATTAATAAATAAGTCATGAACATTGGTGGTTGAATATTTCTCCATCTCATCTTGATAACATATAATGTTGAATACATTGAAGGTCACTTGTTGGTCATTAAATCTCATGGTAAACTTTCTTTTTTGTACATTATTAAATATTATTTTAGTAGTAAGGAATGATCATCTCAAAATGCATAGAACTAGATGTGTCAAATAGGCCATACCAAGTTTGCATGACATGAATTTTTAGGCCCAACAAGGTCACTGTATCATGCCTGACATGGCAGTGTTCATCCCTATGGATGTGCCATGCCGATGAGGCCTCAAGGCCTGAGGGAGGCAGGCCAAATATGACCCGACATGACCCAATGGCCTGGTTGAGAAATGAGGCATTTGTCATATTGAGCCATGCTGGGTTGGATTCATGTTTGGTAAAAACAAGCACGATTGGGTTGGACATGATTTAGTGCTTGGCTCAGCTTGTAGGCAGCACAACAAGCTTTAGTAGATAGGCTTATAGGTAGCCTGGGCTAGTTAGCTAGCAACCATAGCTAACATAGGCAGCTGGCAACAACCTTGCAGGCAGCACAACAAGCTTTAGTAGATAGGCTTATAGGTAGCCCGGGCTAGTTAGCTAGCAACCATAGCTAACATAGGCAGCTGGCAACAAGCTTGCTACCTTAAATTGTTAAATTATATATATATATATATATATATATATATATATATACTTTAACTATTATACATATGTGTGTATATATATATATATTAATATTATGTATATAAAAAACAAATTTTATTTAAATGTAATCTACACTACAAATATAATTAATTGGTTGGAAATTTAAAATGGAGCACGTGTATTCATGCAGCCCATTTATAAGTATTATCATAAAGTAGGTGTCTGGATGCACATGCTTATTTTGTATGATCGCCAGCTAAGAAGCACGGACACAGACACGGGGATACGGCACGGCAAGATACGGGGACACGGCAAATTCTAAAAAATTAAGATGCGGATATGAATAGGATACGGCATGATAAAAAAAATAAACTTAAAAAAAATTATTTTCTTTATAAATATTATGTATTTTATAAAATAAATTAAATTAAAATATTTTAGATTATAAAATAAATAAATATATTTTTATTTTATAAAATAAAAATATTTTATTTTATAATATAATATAATATTTATAATTATTTTATTTTATAAAATAAAATTATAAAATTATCTTATATTATATAAAAATATATTTTTTTATTTTATAAAATAAAATATTTTATTTTATTCTAGCCCCCAACCCTCAACCGGCCCCCACCCTCTGCCTCCCCCCCGTCAATTCGCCCCGTGCCTCAATTCGTGCCCGCCGCCCCTCTCTTCAATTCGTGCCCGCCACCTCCCTCCCCCCCCCTCAATTCGTGCCCGCCCCCTGATTCCCCCCCCCCTCCTCAATTCGTGCCCCCGCCGCCTGTGTCGAGTGGCAACGTCGCCCATGCGGCGACATTGACCATTGGACGTCCGATATGCCACATTGCGTATCGGATACGAAATTCGTCAACGATACGCCACGTGGCGTATCGGACACGTATCCAATGCATGTCCGTACCGTGTCGTCGTGTCCACGTGTCCGACACGTGGGCACGACAGTTCAGTGACATATCCGTGCAACATAGATCGCCAGCATGGTAGTTACGTGTCAGCATGCATAGTGCTTGTTTGTTCTTATCATGTTGAAGTCTCGTGGGCCTTGCCTGATATGGCATGAGGCCCATCTCACATAGGCTTAGCATGACACGAGCCATGTCTTGGTCTGACATAAGGAAGGTTCATACATGGCATTGGATCATGCTGTGTCATGTTAGACATGATATTTTTCTGCTGTCTCGGTTCATGCTCGGGCCATTAGGAATAGTTGATACTGCTAATTTGAATTTTTGTATCAGTCTCATATAGTTAAGCATAATAAAATCAATAGTGAATATAAATTTGTCTATTTCAATCAATACATTTTTAATTTTTCTTTTGATATAAGCAAATGATCTATCAATAAAATGGAGAGTAATTTTGATGTGCTTTACTTTTTTAATACTCAACTACTTGAAATAAACTTCAATATAAGTTGATACCTGCTCTCAAATTACATATATCTTTCTAATAATAAATATTATCAAAATAGCATGAGGTTATAAAACTTTTGGGATCTTTCAATTTGGAGGAAGTTTGCTTTGTAAAGTAGAATTGTATTTATTCATATTACTATTTCATATCCTCCAAATCTTCTCTTCTTGAAGAGAATATCTTTTATGAATTTAACATAATTAGATATTTATTACAAAGTATTTACAAGCAGTACATTGATGTTTAACTGCTTTAGAATATCCAAAAATTTGTAAAATTATTTTTTTCCCAAATGTTTGTGGAATTATTGAGGGAAATTTGGTGCTGGTTGTTCATTCTGCTTTTCTTTCATGCTATGCAATAGTGATACTATAACACCTTTGATAAATGCATAATTCTTCTTTGAATTTTCTTTTTTTCCTCATCTCTCCTCACTTACTAGGATTAAAGTGTATTTTCTTGATTGATTAGAATTATTCATATGCATTTCTTATTTTTTACCACTCTTCAAATTGATAACATTGTAGTATTTCTTTTGATTATTTCTAGGATTTTCTATATATATTCTTTCAAATTGCACATAGCACCTTCACAATAAGTATTACCAATAAAGTATAGAGTTGTAAAGTTTCTTGAATCCTTCAATTTTGCAGAAAACATGTTTAGTAAAATTGAGTTGCATTTATTCGTAAGCGCAACGTTTCAAACTCTTCAAACCTTCTCTTTTTGAAAATAATATTTTTTATGAATTTAGTATAGTTATATATTTGTATCAAAGCTTATATAAGTGATTATGTAGTGATACTGTAGCATCCTTGACATATGCATAACTTTTCTTTGAATTTTCATCTCATTTTTTTCTATCTTCACTTAAAAGGATTCAATTGAGTTTTCTTGATCGATTAGATTATTTGTAGTCATTTCTAACTTCTTAATACTCTTCAAAGTGATAATATCATAATATTCTTGTCAATATTGGTAAAATTTTTTATATTATTTGGTAGTTAATTTGAGAATGTTTATTCAAGGTATTTGATAATTGCCATAAGATAATTATTATCTTTATTTTTGAGTTTGAATTACGACATCACTCTAGCCATGTATTATTTTTATTTTCAAGAAAACTTGATTGATTATGAATGTTTTATTTTTGAGTTGTAACATTCTATTGAAAATTAGGTAGTATCATTAGTTTTTGAAGTGTATTAGATATATTTATTTTTTGATTACTTTAAGAGAGGTTAGAGTTTTGCTTTCATCTTGGGTTATAATGTTTGGTGTATGAATTATTATCTTTATTGTAATTTTTCACATAACATATATAAATAGGATTGGATAGATAATTATCAAGTAGATGACCATCTTCATAGTATAAACAATATATAATAGTCAAATTATTTATATATGGTCCATGACCCATATTCATTGACATGAGCATATTCAAAATGGAAGAAATATTTGTTGTCAAAATTATTAGAGTATCAATCTCAAGCATTCTAGAAACTCATCTTTCTGTAGGCTGTAAGCTCTTGTATAGTAAGTCAACATTGGTTGTTATTAGTTATTCTCTTTATAATTTCATATGTATCATTGTAAGATTTGCGAAGAAATGTTTTGTTTGTTGAAATATCCACTACAAAATGAGTTAGAATATGGAGTCTTATAAAATTTTGTATTTTGATTTAATGAGGAATATTATAATTTGGACATTTCTTTAGCAACTCATTGAATCTCTCTATTATCTCATAAAATGATTATTTCTTGAATTGTTAAAAAGAAGTAATATCATCCATTAGTTTGATATTTTTGGTTGGAAGGAAATACTTCAACAAGAATTTCTATCTTATCATTTCATAAATTGACCAAACTAAGAGATAAAGTATTCAATCACATTTTAGCCATATTTTTCAAAGAATAAGAAAATAATTTCAACTATGAATCATACTCCATGTTAATGGTTATTTTATTATTAAATACGTTATTGAATGAGATTTATATATTTTATTTTGAATATTATATTTTTTAAAAATTTTAATCATGCACTCATATATGGTTGGGTCATGATGAAGAATCACTAAAAATCTTAATATTTTTTTTTATTTAGTGTCCATTTAAAATCCATATAGTGTGTGGTGAGACATACATAAGATGTATCATTGCGACCAGTTTAGATATTAGGCATTATAAATACCACGTTATTATATTTCTTAATTTTATTATTTATTATTTATTTTTTTAACCTATAGTATTTTAGTATGTCATTTTCAGATATAAACTTAAGAATCCTACTATATGCAGACTGTAAATAGGTTTGTATGATACTGACTCATTGGATTCTCTGAAAATCTAATTGAAAGATCCATCATGATAATTAGTTTGATGATTTCTTCTCTCCTTAACTCGTTGTGGTATATGAAGGGGATTAATATATAAGTTGAACTAGATCAAATATCAAATTGATTCATATGAATATAATTCATAGAATTTTTAAATATGTGAATAACATTCTAAAATGTGAGATTTTATTCATATATCAAAGACAATCAAGTAGAGATATATTCAAAATTTAGTTGAATTCCAGTGATTATATGGAGATTCATCCTATTTTTTTAGAGGTAATTTTATTACCTAAAAAAATAAAGGTAGATTATTATTTTTAGATTTAATATAGAATTATATTTACAAAACTATGATGCTAGTTACTTGTGAGTTTAAGTAAATTAGTCATATTTTTGAAAAGTCTAGTTAACTAATTTAGAGTTCGATGATGCTTTGACTATGATAATCAAATAATTTGGTATATTGTTGATAATATAGTTATGAATGAATAAAATATATTGAGATTGATTGCTACTTATAGATTTCAAATGAGCTGTGCTAGGTCGTCACTTTCCACTATGACAGATTGACACAACCCAATTTGAATGTTGTGACGTGCCTTGGAGGCACACCTAGGGATATAAATAGCCCGGGATGACCCAATGGCTAGCTGGGTAAACTAGGTTATGCCAAACCATGTCGAGTCAGGTTGGGTTAGTGGCTAATCTGACACTCCCTGTGTGATAGGCATGGGTTTTCCAAACAAACCATGTAAAAATAAACACAAATTTTTACATGGTTCGTACAAGGAAGCTAGCTTGGCTTTGTGCTAGACTAACCTGAGTTTGTTCATGCTAGCCTAGCCTCTGGCTAATGATCTGCTCTAGTTTGATGAACAGTTCTGGATTTAGATGGGTCGGATATGGGAACAATTGACGTGCCCATCTTGGTTTGAAGGATCATTGTCTATTTTATAAAATATGCCATTTGAATCTCACATAGTTTTAAAAAGCGCAAGGCACACCAAGGCGCAAAGGTTTCTTGGAGCCTTGAGGCGCAAGACGCATCTAAGGCGTGAGCTTTTGTGATGTGAAATGTGACTTTAGATGCACATAAATTTTTATTAAATATGATTCTATTGATAAAAAAAATAAATGTTCATAATATTTAAATAAATTTTGATGAAAAAAATAAGTGAAATTATATAAATTTCAATATAAAATTATAAATTTTGAGAATAAATGTATTTTTAAAAAAAATTATAGTATATAAGGCGTGTCTCTTCAGTAAGGCGCATGCCTTGAAAGGCGAGGCGCTATAGTTTGGGAGTGGTTGTGCCTTGAGCCTAGGCGCACCTTAAGTGCACTTTTCACGACTATGAAACCTCATGTGTTGAATTCGTGTCACTAATTAAGCTTGATTTGTAACATGGCCTGAGCATGAATCTTGATCGTGGTTATATTTGGCCCAAATGAGCAAGTGGCTGTTGTGTGAGTCATGCCGTGCCATTTCGTGTTGATTTCAAACATGATTTTGGTTGTGCCAGGTTTGATTTTCTTTGGGAACTATTGTCATTTAATATGAGAAAAAAATGAAATATAGTTCGATAGTCATTACCTACGTACTTATTAATGAGCATGTTGTAAAAATCCCTACAAAGGCGCTTAGAAGATTATAAATATTTTCTCTTTTTGAAGTTGAGTATTTCTGATATGTTCGTATCAATATGTAGGGCAATGACATATGAGTTTATATCATTTTTTTATTTATATTATATGAGAGCACCTGACAAAAGGGTTGCCTTAACCACATAAATATATTTGCTTTTCATTTTTTTTGGAAGTTAATGAAAAATATTTTTTTTTTTATTTTTTTTCTTTCCTCTCTTTTCTTCCTATGCTCTCCTTGATAGATTGCCAAAACCCTAAGGGGTTTGGCCAACAGAAAGTGCATTCAACAATTTATTGTTGTATTTTTCCTTTTCACTTCTTATGTGTCAGATAATCACACTCTTATCCAAATCTACAAGCCAATATTGCGTAATCATGAAACTTGAAATATTTTTTCTCTTGTAAAACATAAATATGTGATATTTAATTCTGCTCATGACTTGAATGTATTACAAGTTATAGATATTCATGCAAAAGCCTTTTTGCAGTTGGAATTATTGTTAACATGTTCATAGCAAACCAAAATGGTTTCATTTTTTGCTGGTGGATTTTAAATTAATATCATTGTTTCGAATCAGATCCTCGACTGACAGACTATGATACATTGCTCCAGAATGTGCATGATTTGAAAGAAGGGAAATCAGTCAATATTCCGATTTATGATTTCAAGTCTAGCTCTTGCACAGGAAACAGGTTGCTCACTTACTCATTTAACACTAGTGTAGCATATTTTATCATGGAGTTGTTTTATTTAAACCATCTTTTTTGTTATTATGTTTATAAAATGATTTTTTATATTACTCTTAAGTTGTTATTATGTTTATAAAATGATTTAAACCATCTAAATGATTTTATCATGGAGTTGTTTTTTGTTTTAGAACTAGGTGTCCTTTAAATTGTTATTATGTTTATAAAATGATTTTTTTTTTGATATTGAATACAATAATGCTTATTACTCTTAAGTTTATTTTGGTATTAGAGCCATTAGAGGGTTGTGGTACTCCATCACCATTGTCAACTATCCTTGAGTCATCATTGTTATTGTTTCTGCTGTTTTTTTTTTCAAAGTCTTATCAAATCATTTAGATGATGTTCTCAACTTACATTTTTTTCTTTCCCCTTGGGTTTTCTTTTTTATTTTTGGATTATTTGTTCTTTTCTTTTCTTTTATTGTTGTGCATATGTTTGTATTTCAGAGAAAATAATTAATGAATTCTCTGAGTTTTCCTTATTGTTTGTCATTTCTTTTTGTTATTTATTATAGGGAAATTAATTTATAACTATTTTCTTTGTATTGTTTTATCAGTCACCCAACAAGTATTCATCCTTGTCAAGTCTTTAAATTTTACCTTAGTCTAACTAGCCTATTCCAGTTTCTTTTGAATAATTTTGCTGAAAAAATCTTTAATACAAAAATCATTTCATTTAATTATTAAAATATATTCACGCAATCATAATTGTTGGAAAAATTATAGTTTTTTTTATATCATGAGCGCTACACTAGGTACATGAGATAATGAAATTGGGGTAGGCTGACTAGGCCAAAGTAATATTTAAATACTTAACAAGGATGAATACTTTTCTAACATATTCATGCAACTAGGGTCGAAAAGACTTAACAAGGATGAAACTGGGATAGAAGACTCAATGAAAAATAACTTACAATTAATGTTCTTATAAACATGCTAGTATATTGAGGCCTCCTATATGTTTTGTGCCTATTCCTATCAATAATAATATAAAATAATAAAAAAATAAATTAAAAAATAAAAATTATAACAATCTAGTTATAAAAGAATTCATCACTGTCAAGTCTTTAAATTTTATCTTGGCCTATTCAGCCTACCCCTGTTTCTTTTGAATAATTTTGTTGAAAGAATATTTGATACAAAATGTATTTCATTTAATTATTAAAAACATATTCATACAATCATTAATTGTTGGAAAAATTATCGTATTTTTATACCATGAGCACTACACTAGGTACATGAGATAATGAATCAAAAAATGCAAACAAATATAGTAAAGATTTTAAATTGTACATATTCAATTTAAAAATGCAGAATTATTATTGTATGCACAATCTGTATCATTGGCTCCAATATTATTATAATATTGTCCTAATTCTTTATTGAGTACAATATTTCTCAACCATTGTACTATATGTTTTCAATCTCGAAGATAAGGTAAAATGTTCACTATAATACATGTTAATGAAAATATTTGTTTTAAAAATTTTATTTTTTTTCATATTAAATACAAACTCTGAAGATACAAAATAAACATGCATAACTAGCACATCTTATGCTAGTACATAAAATCAATGTTTTATGAAAATTTCAATATGTCAATATGAAAAATTCTCTAATTGAAAATTTGAGATTAAATAAAAAAAATAAAAGATGACTACTTGTTTAGTTCAACATATTGAGAACTAAACTTAATATGTGAATTTAATCCCAAACAACTACTTGGAAAATATAAAATCTCAAATCCCAAACTTAATATGTGAACTTCTTTAGTGTAATGTATTTTCTAATTTTTTTTAATAAATTAATAATAATTTTAAAAGGTTATTTTGAGCTCTAATAAATTAATTCTTATTGTGATTATAGTTTATTTTTAGCTTATTGTATTATTTATTTTTGTTAATATTTTGATGATGAAAGCACACAAATTGTGGGCTATCCTTGTAGAATTTGCCCATTATATAAAGGCATTGCATGTATGTTTTTATACATGATATCAAAGGTGTGCATGTGTTGGTGGAGGGTTACCAACCTAAGAGAGGAATCATGCATGTATAGTTTATGTGCATAATTATTGTATACAACTATTGTGCATTGATGCTCACTACTTTGATGTCATGCACAAGGGATTCAAGTATTGATGTTGCCTTGCGGTGAAATATAGGTGGTGTATAGTTGGCATGACTGTGTGATTTGGGTTGCATCAATGCCTATAAAATTTCCAAAATAAAAAAGTTTTGAAAATTAATTTAGGGATTTATGATATCCTTAATTGATTTTCCAATTTGAGAATTTTGTTACTTTGGTGCTTAGAAAAAATTAAATTTGAGTAGAATTGGGCATCCTAGATTTTAGGGCAATTTTGATTTTTTTTTATTTTACCTAAATTAGGATTTTAAGAAAATGTTATTTGATTTCAATATATGTAGATGAAATAAAGCCTTATTTTAATGTATATACTAAAAGAGGATGAGTCACATTATAGATAATTGTTAGGGATATTTCTAGAAAAGAGGCATAGAATATTATACAGAGATAAATTAATTGTCAGAGTTAATCATGAATCCTCACAGAGTTTATCTATCATGATATCTACTATAGAAGAATATTAAAAATTTATCTCTAAGTCAATAGCAAGCATTTCTCATTCCTCATATATTATTGATTTAGTTGTTGATGCTTGTTATTTAGATAATTAGGTTATTTATTTAGGAGTCTATGCTCATTTCATATGTAATTGTAATCTATTTACTATTTTTTTCATGTTTTAACAATATTGTTGTAGCCAATAATAAACTCTCGATAGTTATTGGATATAATAAATCTCTTTTCATTTCTTTATTTTTTTGATCATATAATTTACTCATGATTATTTTTTTAGTTGCTTTCAGTGAGTTGTTTTCCTAAGTAACTTAATTTTGACTTTATTTTTTTATTTATTGATATTTATTTGTAGGATCGAAAGATTCTACAAAAAAATTATTGGAGATTGAACAAAGTGAATTATATCTCAACTTTTCTATGATTGAATTTCTTTCTAAATATTTGAATGTGTTTGATTTTTTATGATGCATTCTCAATTTGATTATTTATTATTAGTTAATTTGAGAATACTATACTAGTCTTTAAGGTATTTCTACTCTACAATGTGAGTAGATATGTCAAATGGGTTAGGTGGCCTGAGTCCGGCTCAGGCTGGATAAATATGGTTTGTATGTGACAACATTATACTCCTTGTTCCCTTCGGCATGACACATGGGCCTCATGTGTTTGTTCATGATGAATAAATTAATAAAAGGTGCATGGAGTCCACATGCTATTTTTTAATATATTAAATTTAAAAAGAGGTCGTTGCCTTTTCAATAGCCTTAGACAATAATCTTGATGCACATAGTTGTCACTATTGAATAATATTTAATTTTAAACATGATAAAAAAAGTAAAAAAGATGTTGCTGTTAGATAACATTTAAATGTAAACATTATAAATACAATAAATAATATTGTTTAAAAATTTTGGGTGAATTTTAACCATTGGTGTTCTGACAAAAATAATAAAAAAAATCAAAACTTTTAATATTTCATATTAAAAAATTATCTATAAATTAGAAGATAATATTTATAATTTTTTACAATCAAATTATAATTTGTGATCTCTTTAATTTTAGTTCTTTTAAATTTTATAAACAATAATACTATTAATTATATATATTTTTAATTTTTATTATAATATTATATAATATATAATCATGTAAATTATTATTGGTGGATAAGTATTATGGTTGCTAACTTGTTTCTTGGCTTCAGATTTTGGTTCAAAATATGATTTTAAATAAATGCATGATTTATTTTCCTAGTTATTTTTCGTGGTTAATTATATAAATAAATAGATAAATTTTTTTCTTTTTCAAAAATTTTCTAAAAAATAAAAAATAAAAAATAATTATTATTATGAAAATGGTATAGCTTTTGATTTAAATAACGACAACACAATCAAAAAGTATGAGTTTAGGTTATCTTAGAGTCATAGGTCAATTTTGACCATTATACCTACAAATCTAATAATAAATGAATATCTTTAGTGTGAATACATTTTAAGATATTTACAAATAAAAATTATAAGGGCATCGAAAAAAATTCAACACAATATATATATTATAAAAGAATATGTACTTATTAGAGTAATGATGAGATTAGACATCTTGGGAAATTTGCTAAATGTATTGGTTCATATGCAAATTCAATTAAGTGGCAGAGTCATTAAATTTGGATAATTTTTAGGTTTAGTGACCTATTTATTTATCATTATGAGTTTCAAGGGAATATATAACTAAGTTATTTGTTAGCATGAGTTTTATGCTTAGATTTTTGGTAGATTATATACTAGTTCATTTATTATAGAAATATTTTTAGCTCACCTATCGTAGGATCCCTAAGATGACCAATAGGAATGACATAATTAATGAACTTAAAAATATAAAGTAGGGTAATTTCAGTGATGTGTTGATGTTCAACATTTAGATTATTCGTGATAACAAAACTAAGTAAAAAAATATAAGATTATCATCCACTTTGTGGATTATGACTATAAATTAAATAAAAGAATATTAAAATTTCATTAGATCTTTTATTTTCTTAATAATTTTATTATATATAAATGTATGTTGAGTGTCATTAGAAATATAAGATTGAAAATAAAATATTTAGTATAATGTTTTATTATATTTTAAATAATAGTATCATAATACATATTTTCATAAAAATCATTTATATTAATTTATTACTTGATATTTTTTATGTTAGATATATTTCACATAATAAACCTAATAGTACGAGCTGCCCTTAAGGTTATTTTTTTTCTTATGAAAATAAATATGTAATATATTAAAATATATTATGGTATCTAATAAACTGCATGATATTTATTCATTGATACGCATGCTTTTGATTTCTATTATGCTTAGATGCAATACAATATGAGTGATATCTTTAATCAATATATAAAATACTTATATATTAGTGAGATTATTATTAAGATAGTAAGAAAGTATTTAAAATAATGATCCTCTATTTTATTTTTTTATTGTTTAGTTCCCTTTATGGATCATTAGATTAAAGTGGAAACGATACAAAATATTATCAAATTCACATACACTGGTATGAATCAATTATAAAAACCAAAGAGTGATTTATGGGCAATTAGATTACATATTTAATATTATAAATATAAATAATATATATATATATATATATATATATTAGTGAGTCTCATAGTATAGAGATAGTTGTATTTAGATATGATAATTTTTTTATTCAGTTAGTTAGGGACAAACAAAAGGGAGGTCTAGAGGTGTCAACTGGTCCGGCACGAGGCATGGCATGCAGGCATGGGTTTGTCCGGTGTCTCCCTTGCTTCGGCCCTCCCGCAAAAAAGACCGCGGGTCGGGTCTTATTGGACCCGAACCGACCCAATCCCCCCGGTCCCCCCCCAACGGGGAAAAAATAAATTAATAAAAAATTTAAATTTCAGCCGTTGGATTTCGCCTCCAACAGCTAGGGGGCAGAATCCAACGGCCCTCATGATTTTGCCCCCTAAAAAATTCAAAAAAAATATTTTTTTTGAAAAAAAATATTTTCCTTTAATCTATAAATTCTACCCCCCTCTCTATAATATTAATGTTTTTCATAAACATTTTCTCTCTCAAATCTCTTATTTTATCTCTTAAATCTCTTGCTCCACTCTCTCGGGATTTTGGCATTTGGCTTGGATTTTTGGGAATCTTAACTTGAGTTTTGAATTTTGAGCTTGACTGTGGTGCACCGTGCACGTGACCGACCTCATTGTTTTTACTGGGTAATTTATTTTAAGTTTTTTTTACATTCTCTCTCTAGTTTCTCTCTATAGACTAAAAATAAAAAATTTTAAAATCAGTCATCTAGTCTCTAAATTATTATTCTGATTAACAAAAATCCTAAAAAATGACAAATACTAATGAAACATATTTAAATTTAGAAAATGAAAATATTATACAAATGTCTGATACTGCTGAAACTTTTGTTTTTTCCAGTCGTCTCAGTTCAAATTTCTAAAAAATAAAAAACTAGGACGACTTCTGTAGTTTGGACTCATTTTAATATAATAAAATAAAAAAATATTAGGGGTGAGGAAGAAGAAATAACACAATGTAAATATTATATGAGACTTTTAACATGTAAGAGTTCGTTTGGGACTGGGCACCTTAAAGGCATGCTGAATTATGCACCAAAAAAATATGGTCCATAAATCCTAGGCAAACTCAACTTGGTACTGCATTTTTTGAGACTAGATCGAGTTTAGTCTCAAAGTTTATTCTATTCATATACTCCAGCGAGTTGGGTAGGAACGGCATAACCAGACTTATCACATTGATGGGTCTTCCGATCAGATTTTCGGAAGATTTAAGGGTAGTGCGCATAATGCAGACATATTTTCAGCATGCTTATCATAGGATTCCTAGGTCCACATCTAGGAATGACATACTAAAGATATATAAGTTAGAAAAATAAAAAATAATTAATGAATTTATGACATATAGTGGAGTGGTGTCCGTGATGTCCGATATCTGGACAAGTCACGATGAATCATCTTATGCATGTCTCATTAGCCATTATGTAGATTCTAACTGGACAATGAATAAAAAAATTTTAGGATTTTCTGAGATTCTTTATCCTCATGATGGCCTGATTATTTTTGAGTGCATGATGAAAAATTTAGGGAATATATAATTCAAAATAAAATTGTGTCACATTCGATAACGCATCTAATAATGAAGTAATGATTAACATGTTTGTTAGGAATATTAGAGACGCACTATTATGAGAGATTTTTCTTGTCAGATGCATGTGTCACGTGATTAATCTGATTGTTTAAGCGGGTATGAATGTGTGTTTCTCCGCGTTGGATAATATACGTAATACACTAAAATATATTCGTACTCCTCGCAGATAACAAGAGTTTGGTAGTCTCTGTTTGTCTGCGAATCTTAAGAAGAAGAAATTTCAATCGGATGTGAGACATCGTTGGAATTACACGTACCTGATGTTGAAATCATGTGTTGGATATGAACACGTGATATCTGATTACGTTAATAGTAAGAGTGATAAACTTATTATTGACGATATTTACTGGGCTTCATAAATTTCATTTATGAAATTCCTGAAGATTTTTTATGACACGACGAACATGTGTTCGTCGGTTTATATGCCCATGACTTACATTATACTCTGGTGCATATGCTACATTAGTAGCATGTTTAGGAAGTATCGAGCTGACCCGACACTTAGTCATATGGTTGCAGAGATAGAAATCAAGTATTTGAAGTACTAGTCTACCGTTCTATCTCTTTATTGCCTCTCTACATGCATGAACCCTAGGGTTAAGGTGGAAGGGGTAGAAAACACTCTGACTTACATTTCCTCGTGCATGAACCTGAAAGAGCCACTTGAAGGATTCATTCACGAGAAGTTGACTGACCTATTCACATACTACGATACTATGTATGGTGGTGGTAGTAGTGAGACTGTGATTACGGACATTGATACCTTGTTCGGAAATGATGATTTTTCCATTCAGCTAGCGAGAGGGAAACGTAGGGGTGGACCATCACATATGAGCGGGCTTTCTCGGTACTTAGATACTGATTACTGCTCAATCTTATCATATTCTGATATTAAGAATCTTGATATATTACAGTAGTGGAAATTATATGAGTTCATCTTTTCCGTGCTATCTAGGATGACACAGGATCTACTGAATTCTCTAGTGTCTAGCGTAGCATTGGAGTCTGTTTTTTCTATTGCAGTGAACGTGATTTCGGATAGGAGATCTAAATTACGTTAAGATATTGTTGATGTCTTAGTTTGTTTGAAGGATTAGGAGGATTCGAGGTATAGCATTCATAATCGTGCTGGAGCTGGGACTGGGGCAGGGACTACAGCCGCATTCACTGCGATAGCGGATGAGCTGATTGCTGATGATGATGATTCATATGATACTGATCTTGATGTTGTGGCTGATGATGTTCATGATATGCCAATTTATGATTGATGATGATCTACTGTTTTTTGATTTTGATGTTTTGTTTTTTATTGATTGTACGCTTTATTTATACGTTATATTGAAACTGTAATTTATTTGGTTCGGACCTTCGGTATCTAATGGCTGATTGGTCATTTTTCATTTGGTTTGCTTATGTTTTTTTTTTAATTTTTAATTTTTTTTAACATTATTTAGTGATTAAATATTTTTTTGTTTTAATTTTTCATTTAAAAATTTATAATTTTATTATATAATTCTAATACATTTAAAATTAATTTTATATTATATTATAAAAAAAAATTTAACTATGTATTTTTAATAAATTTTAACATTTTTCATATTATAAATATATAATATTATACCTTATCTATAATTTTATATATAATTTAATAATTTATATAAATAAAATAAAAATTAAAACAAAATAATTTTAAAAAATTTTTTTTTCGTGGCCCTTTAGGCCAGGGTAAGCCCTAGCGGGCCAGGCACGGCACGAAAGCATGCCCATGCTAAAAAAAAAGGGCCGGGCTGGGCCGGGCTGGGCCGGCCCGTCTCGTTTGCCACCTCTAGAGAGGTCCAATGAATTTCAGTGTGCCGTTGAGAAATCTAGATGCAGGTTATTGCTTCATTTTGTATCATAATTGCTTGAAAAATTTTAACATATTGAGTTAATAGAAATAATATAAATTTATCATTTTCGTTGTTATGTAAAATAACAAATGATTTATTGATTCATTCGTGTTCAACATAACATTTAATTCTATTTTTTATATGATTGTGAATATGATTTCAGATAGTAAGTGTACACTACAATCAAATATCATCGAAGTTCTATCATATTTAAGAGATAAGGAAAATGGACATGAGTTTTTGGGATAAAGTCATATTGCTGCAAATAAATGATGACATCTATGAAATGATGATACTGAGTTTTGAGACTGTGATGATCTGAATTAGACATAATGATATTATGTTATGTTTATTAATTTATGTTATTGGTGTATATGTTATTTTGTAATTTTTTTTTTTTTTGTATTTTTAGGGCATTTAGATTTAAAATTTCAGATTTAAGTGTTTTTTTAATTTTTTATATTGATATTCATATATATTAAATTTGCAATTTAAATTTTAAAAATAATATGATTTTTTTAAATTTTTAGATTTGATTTTCTAGCTCTAATAGGGCTGGGGATCATGCCCCTAGCCTAGAGCAAGTTTGCCAGGCTTGCCATTAGCTCAATAGTGCTTGCCACTAGCCATGCCCAAATAGCCTATGCTAGCAGCCATGGCCTTTGCGCATGAATGCTAATCTAGGCAATATTGGGCTATTTGCTAATCGGGCAAGGCATGAAATTGTGCTTGGCGCAGTCATGATGGGTTTTGATCTGAGTCCAACATTGATCTAGCATGGTTCGGCATGCCTTAGTTTCCTAGTTGGGTCGTGCCTTGCTTTTTTTCCTTGTCATCGTGTCATCGTGACATGACCTGAAAGAATTGACCATGTTGTGCACGACACAACACGGTGACTCGATTGTGCCTAAAAAATGTTTGTGCTAGCCTGGCACAATCTGTTGGACACCTATGTGCAAGGCATACCATTTGAGAAAGCATACAAGAGAATTTATCTTGTCTGCTAGTCTAATATTATTATGAACCCATTTGATCTAATACATTCATATGTATTAGCACTTAGTATATATGCAACAAGAGAGGACATTAGGTATTTAATCATCTTTATTCATGATTTTTTATAATATATGAGTTTTTTTTTTATAAATCACAAGAATTTAATTGTTTATAAATATTTCATATAATGATAAAAAATTAATTTGATAAAAATATATTAAAAAAGTAGTGATAATCTATCAAAGTACATGTAATACAAATTTAATACCTACTCCATGAATTCTATGATTTTACATTAGATTTCTTGTGTTGACACACCTTACAAAATAGAGTAGTCGAAATGAAGAATATATATTTAGTTGAGTCAACTCTAACACTCTTGTACTAACATGCCCTCATCAATCGGATGCCATTTTTTGGTATTTCTAAGTATGTTTTCTTTTAGATCTTGTATCTTAGAAAAAACTTGTTTAGCTAAAATCATAGAGTTTTTTGAAAGTACTTGCTTTTGTTATGATCTTTTTCTAGAATAGAATAAATTGGCATAAAGGACTTTGAGATATGCATTTCTTAGATATTTATGTACTCAAAGGATATAAATAATTTGTACTTGAGATTAGTAGGATTTTAGTGAGTACAAACATTATATTTTTTGTCATGAGTCTTTTTTTTAGTAAGTATGAGAAAAGTAAGAGCTTAAAAGATATTTTTGAACCCATGGGTCATGACTTTTCCTTACTCCTTAGTAGTTCCAGTTAGATCTCTAATTAGGATAGAGAGTCATCCATGTGCTACTTTTGAACTAGTTGGTTCATATTATGGTAATATTCAGATGAAGTTATTTTATATATCAATAATAGCTCACGAGTCTATCTCAGCTCATATTCATGATGAATCAAAAATTGAGAAACTTGATTACATAAAACTTAGGACCTATGTTAGGAAGAAGAGACGTGTAAACCACTCAAATCACAATCTCACATGTATTATCGTATAATATTTTTTATATTTTTGTATTTTTTTTCTTATTCTTTTTAATTGTACTAGGATGCCTAGATCTTTTCCAAAGATATTATTTTGCTCAGGATAATGTCATGATATGATGAACAAGATATATGCCATGAACTCTAATGAGGCTTGGGAGCTAGTATCATGACTTGTGAGAAGATTTGTTTTTGTTGTTGTTATTGTTGTTGTAGGTGAGTATTTATTGTGAAGATATGCCCAGATGAAAGTATAAAATTATATTAATACTCTAGTAACTAAAATTTTTTTTTATATATAATTGATATATTCTATATTTGTGAGGTCCTATCAGAAAAATAAGAATTTATATAACAATTATTTTAATCACTAGAGAGAAAGTATCCTAATGGTACACATTGAATATATTATAAGATACAAGAGTCCAAAGATGTTTTCACATGCTTTAATATACAAAGAAATACACCAATATGAATTTATTATTAAAACGTTATAAAATGATTAACTATATTAAATATCTAAGTTATTTCTGGTTTTGATAATGATTAAATAGTTAATTTTTTTATGATTTATATATATGTACTCAAGTCAACTATATGACTCATATTAGATCATATAAACTCTGAAAAATAAAGAGTAATCTTTGATATATCTATGCAAATTCAAAGTAGTGATTGCCATTAAATCATATTCCTAGTGATTATTTTAGATTATATAATATTTTCGTACTTTGCAAATTGAGATTGATTGCATTGTTTGAAACTTGAGTGACTATTTTATGTATATCTATAGGAAGTGACATATTCTTTAAATCTAATTATTGTATTTTCCATCTATGATAAGTTACTAGTTGTATTGGTATTTGTATTGAGAAAATTTTAGTCATCAAAGAAATAAATATCATGATATTCTATATTAAATATCTAAGTAAACCTTCTCGTAATAAGTCATGTCTTCGAATAATTTACCTTTTTATCTGGATTACTCTTCATAGTAAATATTTACTTCCAACCAACAACAAACTTACTCGAATATTGCGATATTAGCCCTTAAGTCTTATTGGAGTATATGATATTTATTTTTTTCAACATTGTTTACATCACCTTGGACGAGATAATGTCTTATAAGAAGATGACTATCCTCGTATTGTTAATAAAAGTTATAAAATATGTAAAAAAAAGGAGAAGACGTGAATATGATATTACATGTGAAATAGAGTACTGAGTACATAAATTTTTTTTTTTGGTAGAGTAATTAGAAAATCAAGATCAAAAGAGTTAATTGTATGATCATTTGGTTTTTTATAAGACTCTCTTATTTTCTAAATAGGTTATTTGTTCTTTTCTTTTAGGTCAAGTCTTCCCATTTTTACCTCATTCTGAATTATGATTGAAATAGATTCAAGAGTTATTGTTTCAAATGATGACTCCAAATGAGTGTTATCTTAAAATATATAAATCAGTTTAAATGTTTTTGATGAGTGACTCTTTCCTAACTAAAGTTCCAAGTAGGACTCCAAAAAAGTAAGGAAAAATAATAAATCTACATGTATTTTTTGATTCTTATTTTTGCCAAACTTGTTAAAGAAAATATGTTACTTAAAAAAGATAAGATTAATACTCATCGATATTCTCTTAGACTCAGACGAGCATAAAGTTCTTTCTTGTCATGTCATATGAAGTAATCCTAGACAACACAAATGTTTTTAAATATTTTGAGATATAAGTTTAATAATTTTTTTTATGATATAAGATTTAGAAGAATACATGATAAAAACAACAAGAGAAAATATTTGATTGATGAGATAGTTTATGTTAAAAATTATCTTCTTAAACATACTTCAAAATATTTTTATCAAATATGAGTGAATTATTTCAATAAAATATTTTTTTTTTTTTTACAATTCTATTTTTTAGAGGTGTACTAACATATGAAATTTGATGTATAATCTATTGACTAGTATAATAAGTATGAAAGTTATCAAACATATAATTTAATAAATTATTACTTCTATTGATTTTATTATCTTTAATTTTTTTTTTTATTTTTTTATAAAATAGTTTAAAAATAGAAATAATTTATGATCAGAAATATAAAAGTAATTAACCAAGTAAAATATGTATAATTATCAATACATATAATAATGCCTCATAAATCTCTATTATGAGACAACCCACATGTCATGTGCTCCCATCCAGTACATATAAAAAAATAATGAAATAACATAAATTATAACACTCTTCCAAGCTAGTGTGTCAATATCCGAGACACAATTTAGCCAATATGCTATAATAATATATTATAGTAATAATATTATTCTAAATCTTTTCTTTGAGAAAGAATTCTTCTTCTGTATTTTGTTCACTTTTAAAATATTAGATTAAAGGTTATATATTTCACTGCATGATTCTCATAATAGAGAGTTGTGGGAGAAGGTGGTATCTGATTTTCTCAAAGAGGTCTTTGAACTAAAATATCTTGTTGGTGATTATTGCCATCATCTTGAACTTTATCTTTGTAGTTGACATATAATTTCTAATATCAATATTTTATTTTTCTAGAAGATGAGATTGTCTTCATGAAAAATACAAAAATTTATAGTCAATCTTCTTTTTGTGTAAACTAGTGTTTAACTCAAATTTTAGTATCTAGTCAACTATAAATGCTTGTAATCTAGGTGTAATATTTAGATTCATATTCTTCTTAAACTTAGTAAAATCCTCTCAGTCTTAGGTGAAAAATATTTATATTTTCATTGCGTACTTAAGTATTTAAGAAAGTTATATCTCAAGATCCTAGATATCAATTACATCTTATTCCGAAGATCTATAAAGTGCAAACTAAATCCATCCAAAAATTCTCCGAGACATGCTAAATGACTATTTTTTATGATATAAGATTTGAAAGGGTATACTCTGAGAAATATTATAAATGACAACTAATTGATGAGCTAGATTGTAATTAAAATTGAATCTCCCCAAACATGCATAAAATATGAAAAAATCCTAATATCTTTTCATGATATAAGACTATTAAGGGCCTAACTTAAGGTGCATGGTGTGCTTGCATCAGACATGCCTAGGTGCTCCTTTTGCAAATGGCATACCTCTCCCTAGATGAGGCATCTCAGTAGGGGCATTGTGGTGCATGAACCTTAGGCGTGCCCTAGACACTCTTTTAATAACTATGATTGTGTCATACTTAGGAAAGGTGATGGACATTATATCATGAGCTATGGCCTATGATGGACTTTTTGAGTTTTGAGACTATATAACAAACTATTGGACTCACTCAAATTGGATCATCTACGATTGTATTTACTAGTTTTTTTATACTTATTGATCTTTAAGAGGAATATATTATACATTTTTCTTTGGGTTCTACTAGTTTAGGCCAAGGTACTTTTATATTTATTATTCTTTTTGCTTACCATCTCACTTTGAATTTTTAGATAATAGATTCAAGACCTATATCAATGTCATAAGTCATCTACTAGTTTAGGCTTTAGGACTATAAAGGGACTCATTAAAGGTGCACATGCATCAAACATGCCTAGGTGCTTCTTTTGCAAATGGGCACACTTCTTCCTAGGTGAGACACCTTGGTAGGAGTGTTGTGGTGCATGAGTTTTAGGCATGCCCGAGATACTCCTTTAATAACAATGATTGTGTCATACTTATGAGAGGTGATGAATGTTATAATATATCTTGAGCTACGATAGAATTTTCAGGTTTAGAAACTATAACAAACTATTGGACTCACTTAAATTGGATCACTATGATTGTATTCACCAGTTTTGTTATACTTATTTTTCCATAGGAGGAATATATCAGATTTTTTTCTTTGGGTGCTTCAAGCTTAGGCTTGGATACTTTTATGTCCACTATCAAATTTGCTTATTATCTTACTCTAAATTTTTAGATCATAGATTTGAGTGTGAATATCCATGTCACAAGTCATCTAATGCTTAGACTTCAAGATTATTAAGGGTCTCACCTAAGGTATGCTTGCATCAAACATGCTTAGTTACTAGTTTTGAATTTTTTTTCAGTATACTGCTAAATATGAAGTATAAAACTCATATTGTCTGTTTGTGTTAGTTATCCTAAAATATTTTAGTAAATCTCTTATATTTTTTAATACGAAAAAAATAACTTTCATTCATGTTTATACTATCAGGATTATTATGTTATACATATACCTAACATAAAAAATACAAATTAAGAATTCATTTATAATAGTTTTAATAAACATGTTAATAGCGACATATTTATTTAAAGTGTTATCAAATTAGATGTGTCAAATGGGACGTTTTGGGTTGGCCCTGCTTGTTTTTAACCGGTTCGACCGTGGTTCCGTGCTAGAGGTGTCAACCGTGCCGGGCCTGCCCGGCCCAGCACGAGGCACGGCACGGTTCAGCCGTGCCTGAGCCGGCCCGGCACGGAAAAATTCCGTGCCTGGGCCCGTGCCGTGCTGTGCCTGGCCAGGCACGGTTCGGCCCGCTGCACGGCAACGACCGCATGCCTCCCCTCCCACAAAAAAAGACAGCGGGTCGGGTCAAAATAGACCCGACCCGCGGTCCCCATTTTCCGAACCGCCCGGACAGGTTTGCCCTAGCGGGCTAGGCAAGGCACGACACTGCCCGTCGTGCCTGCGGGCCGTGCCGGGCCTGTTTTTTTTAAACCGTGCCGTGCCGGGCACGACACGGTAGCACGATCGTGCCCGTGAAAAACGGGCCGTGCCGTGCTGGGCCGGCCCGTTTGACACCTCTATTCCGTGCTGGGCCAAGCACGGCACGATTATTGTACCGTGTCGTACATAGCGCGGCATGGTTTTGTGGAGGTCAGCCTTGCACGTGCCTGCAGCACGAATCTGGCGGGTTCGGTCAGGTCGGGCCGAAACCCTAATTTAAAAAAAATTAGGGTTTCGTCATTTCGGCGGTTCGCCGTCGTGGTGTCGTGCAGCGTGATTCTTCTTTACTTTCCGGGCTGGGAGAGCCTCGTCCGTCGGGCTCAAAATATGCCGCTGAGGTGGTTTCTCGGTTCATGTCGAGGTATCGTGCCTCGTGCCATATTGGGTCGGCCCGGCCCGGTTGACACCTTTATATCAAATGTAGTTTTATTAAATGTAATGTTAATAGCAGCACTATAGTAGAGGTGTTAACCGGGTTGGGCCGGCCCGACACGAGGCACGGCACGGTTTGGCCGTGCCTGGGCTGGCTCGGGACGTGGCAAGGAACGGTTTGGCCGTGCCTCGGCCGGCCCAACACGGGAAAATCCCGTGCTCTGGCCCGTGCCGTGCCTGATCCGGCACGGTTTGGTGCCTGTGGCACGGCACACCGGCATGGGTTTGTCCCGTGTGCCACTCGCTTCGCTCCTCCCGCAAAAAAGACCTCGGGTTGGGTCTAATTGGACTTGAACCGTGGTCCCCTGAGATGACTCAAGTCCCCCCCAATGAGCAAAAAAAAATTTTAAATTTCAGCAGTTGGATTTCGCCTACAAAGGCTAGCGGACAGAATCCAACATCCCTCATGATTCAACCCCCTAAAAAAATAAAAAAATGACTTTTTAAAAAATATTTTCTTTAATCTATAAATTTCGACATTCTCTATAACATTTATGTTTTTCATAAATATTTTCTCTCAAATTTCACATTTCTTTCTCAAAAATATTGCTCCTTTCTCTCGGCATTCGGCTTGAATTTTCGGGAATTTCGACTTGAGTTTTGAATTTTGAGCTTGACTGTGGTGCACCGTGCTCGTGATCGACCTCACTGCTTTTACCGGGTAATTTATTTTAAGTTTTATTTTACTTTCTATCTCTAGTTTATCTCTCTAGACCAAAAATAGAAAATTTTAAAATCAGTCATCTAGTTTCTAAATAATTATTCGGATTAACAAAAATCCTAAAAATGACAAATACTATTGAAACATATTTAAATTTAGAAAATGAAAATATTATACAAAGGTCTGATGCTACTAAAACTTTTGTTTCTCCAGTCGTCTCAATCCAAACTTTTAAAAAAACAAAAAACTAGGAGGATGTCTATAATTTGGACTCATTTTAATATAATAAAACAAAAAAATATTAGGGGTGTGGAAGAAGAAATGACACTATAAATATTGTATGAGATTTTTAACATGTAAGAGTTCGTTTGGGACTGGGCACCTTAAGAGGCATACATAATTATGCACCAAAAAATATGATCCATTAGATCTTAGGCAAATCTAACTTGATACTGCATTTTTTGAGACTGAATCGAGTTCAGTCCCAAAGTTTACTTCTTTCATATACTCCAGCGAGTTGGGTAAGGACGGCATGACCAGACTTATCACATTGATGAGTCTTCCGATCAGATTTTCGGAAAATCAAAGGGTAGTGCGTATCATGCAGACATATTTTCAGCCTGCATATCATATGATTCCTAGGTCCACATCTAGGAATGACGTACTAAAGATATATAAATTATAAAAGCAAAAAATAATTAATGAATTTATGGCATATAGTAGAGTGATGTCCGTGACGTCCGATATCTGGACAAGTCACGATGTATCATCTTATGTATGTCTCACCAGCCACTATATAGATTCTAACTGGACTATGAATAAAAAAATTTTAGGATTCTCTAAGATTCTTCATCCTAATGATGGCCCGATTATTTTTGAGTGTATGATGAAATTTTAGGGAATATAAAATTCAAAATAAAATTTTTAATGTCACATTCGATAATATATCTAATAATAGAGTAGCGATTAACATGTTTGTTAGGAATATTAGAGATGCACCATTATGAGAGATTTTTCATGTCAGATACATGTATCATGTGATTAACCTGATTATTCAAGTGGGTATGAATGTGTGTTCTCCCGCGTTGGATAATATACGTAATGCACTAAAATATATTCGCACTTCTCGCAGACAACAAGAGTTTGATTGTCTCTGTTTCTCTGTGAATCTTAAGAAGAAATTTCAATCGGATATGAGACATCGTTGGAATTACACGTACCTGATGTTGGAATCATGTGTTGGATACAAATACGTGATATCTGACTACGTTAATAGTAAGAGTGATGAACTTATTATTGATGAAACTAATTGGGCTTCAGGAATTTTATTTATGAAATTCCCAAAGATTTTTTATGACACGACGAACATGTGTTCGTCGGTTCATATGCCTACGACTTACATTGCACTCCGGTACATATGCAATATTAGTAGCATGCTTAAGAAGTATCGAGCTGACCCGACACTTAGTCATATGGTTGCAGAGATGAAAACCAAGTATTTGAAATACTAGTCCACTGTTCCATCTTTTTATTGTCTCGCTGCATGCATGGATCTTAGGGTTAAGGTGGAAGGGGTAGAAAATACCATGACTTACATTTTCTCGTGCATGTACCTGGAAGAGCCACCTGATGGGTTTATTCACGAGAAGTTGACTATCTTGTTCACATACTACGATACTAGGTATGGTGGTGGTAATTGTGAGATTGTGATTACTGACATGGATACCTTGTTCGGAGATGATGATTTTTCTATTCAGCTAGTGAGGGGAAAACGTAAGGGTGAACAATCACATAGGAGCGAGCTTTCTCGGTACTTAGATACCGATTATTGCTCAATCCTATCACATTCTGATACTAAGAATCTTGATATATTACAGTGGTAGAAATCATATGAGTCCATTTTTTTCGTGCTATCTAGGATGATACGAGATCTACTGACTCCTCCGGTGTCGAGCATAGCATCAGAGTTTGTTTTTTCTGTTGTAGTGAATATGATTTTGGATATGAGATCGAGATTACGTCAATATATTGTTGCGGCCTTGACTTGTTTGAAAGATTGAGAGGATTCGATGTTTAACATCCATGATCGTGCCGGAGCTGGGACTGGGACAAGGACTGCAGCCGCATCCATTGTGATAGCGGAGGAGTTGATTACTGATGATGATCTATATTATACTGATCTTGATGTTATGACTGATAATGCTCATAATATGCCGATTGACGATTGATGATGATCTATTATTTTTTGATTTTGATGTTTTATTTTTTATTGATTGTATGTTTTATTTATATGTTATGTTGAAAATTTAATTTGTTTGGTTCTGACATTCAGTATCTAATGACTGATTGGTCATTTTTCATTTGATTTGCTTATGTTTTTTTTTTTACTTTTTAATTTTTTTAACATAATTTATTGATTTATTTATTTTTTTATTTTAATTTTTCATTTAAAAATGTATAACTCTATTATATAATTCTAATAAATTTTAAACTAATTTTATATTATATTATACAAAAAATTTTAACTTTGTAATTTTAATAAATTTTAACAATTTTCATATTATAAATATATAATATTATACATTATCTATAATTTTATATATAATTTAATAATTTATATAATTAAAATAAAAATTAAAACAATAAATTATAAAAAAAAAATTTTTTTACCTCGCCCGTGCGTCAGGCCAGACCCGACTGTTTTAAACCGTGCCGGGCCAGGCACGACACGGTAGGCCCGGCACGAAAGCAGACCCTTGCTCAAAAAAATTGGGCCGGGAAGGCCTTGCCGGCCCATTTGACACATGTACACTACAGGTGTCAAATGGGCTGTGCCGGGTTGAAATAGTTCATTGGAGGGTAGGCTCGGCATAGCCTACCACTCGAACTCAGCCTAGTTTTAGCCTAGTTTGTGTTGGGATTTGGGGATATAGGTGCTTCCCAAAACTGAGCTGACGCTGTCGCTGACCCCCTAGGCTTGTTGCATCGCTCGTTGGCATCACACCGTTGCCCTTTATGCATTGCACCGTTGCTGCGTCATCCATCTAGAGTCTTGCTGTCTCCATGTTGTGGTATAGGGGTGGGCCTATTCCTGAATCTTGACCAGATTGGTGGATCCCTGGGGCATGTGTCAGGTCGTCCCTTGTGCCGTGCCCATGTGCCATGCACCTGGGTCATGCCCGACACAGCACACATGCCTAATGTCCTCGGCACGACACTGCACTAATCATGTTGAGAGTCTGCTTGGCATGAGCCAGAGCACGGTCCAGGATCATGCTGTACTGGGCTAGGCTCAGGGCCGGGTTCGGGTCGTCCAGCCCACTTGGCACATTTATCATGCACTAATATATGCCAGAGTCATCATAAGAAAGAAGGATTACAAAAAATCTAAAATTTTTTTTATTTAATTTTCACTTAAATTCTATATAGTGAATAGTAAATTACACAAATAATATGTTATCGTGACTAGTTCAGATGTAAAATATCAAAGATATCACTGCACTTTATTTCATAAGCTCATTAATTATTAATTATTTTTTAATTAAATAATTAATAACGATATTTGACTATATCAGTCATACTAAAATCCTAAGAATTCTACGATAAGCAATTTAAAATATATCAGTATAATATTAACTACTTGATGATCCTCTACAATTTTTATTAAATGATTCATGATAGTAATTAATTTCACATCATCTTCTCTAATAAATTCATTGTAATAAATAAAAAGTCAATAAATATGATATTACTTCAATTTTAAAGGCTTTACTGCTAAGCTAAGTTTATAATGAGATATAATACATTATATTTTGTGGTATTTTAATCAGTATGTTTATTAAGATTGTCAGTACTACCGGTACTCCTAAATGTATATATATATTTTTTTATATATACATTATGCAGAATATTTTTTGATACTCCAATTTATATTTTTAATTATGTTTAAGTATATTCAAATTATTAAAATGTATTTGTTTTTAGATTTTTTAAGTAAATGGAATAAGATTATGAAATAGAATCTAGTTTTAGCCTTAAACTTTTCAATTGGATTTTATTTATTATCTAAGTCATTTTTATTAGATTTATTATTTTTCATTTTTAGTGTGTGAGACTAAACATAAAATAAGAGAATCAAGAGTGTTTTTTTTTTTTTACTTAATTTTTAATTTAGTTATTAATCTAAATATCATAAAATAATTAACATTAAATTATAATATATACCTTATTTTTCATTTCTAACTACAAAGTTGACACTTTGAATATTACACTTCGTATCCCGATGCTTAGAAATCGCTCATCACAACTATATTAGTAGCACTCAACTCTACAAAATTAAAATTATAAAAAATATATACAATTAAAAAAATGACTCAATATATATTTGAGAAACTTAAAGAAGAAGAAAATAATAATTTACAAATTAACTATGAAAAATAAATAAATGAACTATATATTTTAAAAAAATTTTGATTAAATAAATATATATTTTTTATTTTCTATAATAAATTATTGGACAAAAAACTAGTATCCATCAAATTTTTTCCCAAGAGCCATAAGAAGCAATTTGATAATTCATAAAAATATATATTTAAAATTTTTTATCATGACATGGCATCAATAAGTGTTGTCATGTTGCGATCAATGCTAGGTCTCAATAGTGCCCAAACCGACTAAAAATAAATGACAATTTCATTTATTTTATTTGCACATGCAGCTAATTTTAAAAAAATCATGAGTAAGCACCAGGTGTCGTGCCATCAAGCCAAAGGCATAGATAGTACTTATGACAGCCGACTCACTTGATACTTCTAGCTCTAAATGCAATCTTCTGATCCAAATTACTTTCTTACTAGCATTAATAAGTTGTGTGCACTTTGCCTTAGTGAATACTAGAGCAATGACAATCTATCTCCCACTTATTCAACTCATAAACCCACCATACAGGTTCAACACATACTTACTCGGGGATCTGATGTTGTCCACATCTTCACCCTAATCAATACCAACAGCTCTACTAACAACTAAGGTCTTCATGTTGATGTTACCACCAAACGAAAATGTAAAGTCAACTGCATCTCAAAGATATATAATCATTATTTTATTAGTATTCTAATGTTCCTTTCCTATGTTGGAGAACTTGCAACACACGACTATATTACTCTTTTTTCAATAATTTCATCATCTCTTTCACGACATATTCTCACTATTTTGATTCCCCAACAACTCTGGGCTCTTTCACGATGCATTGGATGTTGCATGAAAAACATGACATGCAATGTCAACATACCTTTTAATTGAGTTTCTAACTTATCTGAATCTCCTTAATGAGGAAGTAGCCTCCGCTGCTTATTCATCAAGAACATATGTACTTAACTGTGACAATTCTTTCTCAACTTGTTTGCTCATGTTCACATTTATGGTAGATGTAGCAAATGGGCTGGGCCGGGCCGGCCTAGTTTTAGGCCGCACAACCAGGCTATCATGTTGGGCTATGCACGACATGGTTACTCTACTGTGCTGGCTCGACACGGGCCTGCGACCCAAAAATCACTGGGTTCGGCACTGTTTGGGGTCAGAAAAAATGCTAATTTTTTTTTTAAAAAAATTTGGATTTTGGCATTGTGCCGCCATGCATCTTCGCTCTTTTGGAGCTCAGCGAGCCTCGTCGTCGGGGGTCGGCTCGTATTGACCATGTTCAGTGCGTGGTCACGCGTGTCATGCCCATGTGCCCAGTACATCACGATGGGCCAGGGCACAACACTGTAGCGTGTCGGGGATGGGTTGGCCCGACCCATTTGACACATATGCATCTACCTTTGCATTATCAGGTCCATGAAATATTTTTTCATAATAGACTCATTTTTATATTCATTGAATATAATATCATATTTCTATGTCACAACATTCATAGGTCACGACATGAACTTGTATGACTCCATATCACAATTGGTGACTATTGTTTTTCATGGACTACTTGTTTTTCATGATTTCCTTTTCAAAAAATGAGAAAGCCACTAACTTGAGATTTGTATGTGCTTATTAGTAGGTTGTACAAAATTTAACACCTTATTTCATGAATAATTATCATTGCTTGTCAAATCATTATGCAAAACTTCTAATCACAACTAAAGTAAACTTCTACATATGTCATTACATTGACTGATATCAAGATCTTATTGAGATCTGAAATGTGCATCACTTTTGAATTAGCTTCATTGTTTTGTCATACATTTTTATCTTTACTTTCTTGCGGCAACTATTTTTACTGTTGAGCCAATTCCCACTATTATAACAAAATCATTTTTTATAAGGAGTAATGTGATAGGAGTCTCTCATATCAATGAATCATGTGTGTTGCTATATATATATATATATTGGGCGTGCTTAAGATATTCTTTTAATAACTATGATTATGACATACTTAAGAGATGTGATGGATGTTATATCCTGAGCTATGATGAATTTTTGTTGTTTCAGAGACTATATAACAAACTATTAGACTCATCCAAATTGGATTCTTTATGATTGCATCTACTAGTTTTGTCATACTTATTTTTTCTTTGGAGGAATATGTCAAACTTTTTTTTTTGGTGCTACTGATTTATGATGAGGTACTTTTATGTCAACTATCCTTTTTGTTTACCATCTCACTTTGTATTTTTTGATCATAGATCCGAGAACTAGTATCCATGTCAAAAGTGATTTATATAAATTTATTTATGTTTGATATTATTTTGAAAATTTATTATGTTGTGCGTTTGTTTGTTAAATAAAATAGAGGAAAATAGTTGCTATCATTGTGAGACAATTGATGAGTTCAATATATATTTTTTGTGAACTATGTTAGTGAAGTGCTGGTTTGTGGCCCAAGGTTATGTGAGTTATTTATTGGAAGACCCATCTCATGTCGAGATTGATAAGTACATGATATTTGATGCACAGCTATTAGCATATTTATGATAATCAATTGATCATAATGTGTGCAATGTGTTTTACTCTTGCAATTGGTGATGATATTTTTCAACTTGGCTGCATCAATGTTTTCTTTAGGATTATTTTATCAATTTGATGGTATTACTCAACTTGTGATGTGCAAATTTTTTATATGATTTATGTGATTTGGATGCAAGGTGAAGTGACTTATTATGTGATTTGGATGCAACTATGCTAGTGGATTGTTGGTGTAATATTCATGTTTGACATATTAAACTGCACCAAGGAAAATTGATGATTAGGTTTATAATATTTTTTATATGCATGTGTTATGAGAGTACTAAAATTTTGTGAACATAAATTCTTGGCGAAAAGATTCTATTTCTTTCAAAATTTTATTAGATGATGACCTAAGTAATTATAGTTATATTAAAATTGATCAAAATTGATATAATCAATTATAATGCTTTGACATCTTCATTGTGTAGTGACAGTGAAAGAGTTGAGAGAGCTAGCAAAAGTACTTCAAGAGGGAAAAAAACTAGTAGTAACCTATGTTATATGTGGAAGATTGACATACTCTAGAGAGGTGATGGACTTTACACCCTGAGCCATGGTAGACTTTTCATGTTTAGAGACAATACAACAAATTATTGGACCCACTCTAATTGGATCTTGTATGATCACATATACTAGTTTGTTACACTTTTTTTCATGAGGAATATGCCAAACTATCTTCTTGGGTTTTATTGGCTTAGGATGAGGTACTTTTACATACATTATCCTTTCTGGTTACCATCCCACTCTGAATTGTTAGGTCTTATATTTGGGAACTAATACCAACATTATAGGTAATTATATTTGTTGTACTTTTTTTGTTGAGTCTAGAATTGTTGATGTTGTTGTGGTCAACGATATCATTGTGCAAGCTAGATAGCACGATAATGCTAGTAGTTGATTTTTTTTTTCTGAAACATGTTTTATATTTATCAGAGTTTTATCATACTTTATTTTTTACTAGTTATTTTATTAAGTAAAAAAATTGAGATTGTTTTCTCTTCTTCTTGTGTCTATATGTATGATTGATAGGCTAGACAAGTGGCTTTTTTATAAATTGAGTGAGGTGGATGATACATAATATTTTTCACCCATATGAGTTCCTCTAGATGGCTGTTTACTAGTGATCTACAACTTATATATTTATTATTAAATAAGTTGAAGATTTTAGAACTATATCAAATGAGTGATATTTATTGATTGTGAGATATGTCAATAATGTCTTTTTATTATTTGATAAATTGAAGATTTTATAATTATATCAAATGAGTGATGTCTATTGACTGTGAGACATGATGGTTGAAAAATATACTAAAGCTCTCTATACCGAATATTAGGAGAGTATTATTATAGATTTGTTTTATTTGATTTACTCAAATATTTGGGATTCTTATCGGATAATCACATATGATGTTTTAGATATTTTATTATTTTTATTGATAAATATACTCGACTTATATTATTAGTATTTAAGAAAATATTTAATTTTTTCTATAGAAATTTATAAAAAAAATTAAAGCTCAGTTTAGTTGTGATATTTAAATATGAAGAATTGACAATACTTTAAAATATAGTTATTGGTTTTTTTTGAGAAACACGTATTGATTCATCATATATCATTTATTGACACTTTTATATAAAATATGATAATCGAGAAAAAAAATTGACATTTGATTGATATGCTTACGATAGTTTTTTTTGCATAAGAATGTGCTTAGATATTCTTAGGAAGAAGTGATACTAACTGTTAACTTTTTAATTAACTAGTTTTCTTTTGTTGTCTCTAGCTATATCCTTTCCTATTTGTCATATCCATAAAAGATACTTTTTTATCTTCATTCTAAGGTTTTTGGTGTGCTTATTTTTTTTTTTTTTTTGGATTTCTTGTCAATTAGGAAAAAGATGGTAACATGTGCTATCAAGTATATTTTTCTTGGATACTCTAGTACTTATAATGAATTTGTTGCTTACCAAAAATTAAGAGGATCATTATGAGTGCTGATGTAATAATTTTTGAGATAAGTCTTTTAATGATTAAATTCAAGGGAAAATACCTTCAAATATCATAGTTGTAGAATCGTTTCTGTGTTCAACTGTTACTCCTCATAGGGATAAATATTGATCATTCTCATATGCTTGCACCTAATAGTACTAGTATGAATGCCTTTGAAGAAAGTGTTGACATCTTTCTTGGGGCATCATGTCAGGGTCCAATGGGAGGAGTTTAGTATAAGTATCTCATTGGATACATGATGTGAGTCTCCTAGGAGAAGGAAGTAAAAATTGGGAGACTTGATGAATTCAGTTCTTTTCAGTGTTCGTTGTCTAATATTTTCTTATTCTTATGTTAATACTAAATATTTTAGTTAGTTCTCCCTTGATAATTGCAGGATCCCAAACACTTTTTCCAAGGTACTTAGTATTCTAGGATAACGATATATTATATTGAATGAATTAAGTACAATCATATTTAATCACTTAAGATCTCACTCTAAAACCTTTAGGTCAGCTAGTTATATGATGCAAATTGATGTACATGAAGATGATATACAAAAGAAATGTTGATTAGCTCAAGATCAGGTTGGTAGTAAGGGAATTTATGTAGATTTATAATGTTGACTATCATAATATATTTTATCATGTGTACTATTAAGTTGTTATTTTTATTGTAATATTCCAAATATGGATTGTGTATTAATTAGTTAAAAGGAATGTTTTTCTTCATGATGATCTTGAAAATAAGTGTTTATATAGCAACCATCAGAATTTACTCTTCTTGGGTGCATATGTATGATATGTAGATTTTGGAAGGTTTTTTATGGTCTGAAGCAATATCTTAGAGCGTGATTTAGCATGTTTTATTATGATATGAATTGCTGAAGGTCTTTTAGGATGTCAGTTTGTGAAGCTGGTAATATATGTTGATGATATTTTAATAATAGTAGATGATCAGTTGGATATATCTAAATTTGAAATTATTTGCACAACCCAAATGTTTGATGATTGATTTAAGATGTCTAAAGTATTTCTTGGGTATTTATATCAGATACTCGGATAATGTTACATTTATTTCTTATAAGAAATATGTTTTAAATATTTTATTTGATCTCGGTATATTGATATATATACTTATTGATTCACTACTTAATTTAGATAGACTTTTCTATAACTATTGGTTTTTGAGTTAATTTTATCATATATCACCTACACTGTCAGTATAGTTTGTTAGATTGAAACATATCACATATTATGTGTTCTTATACGTAATATAAAAATAAAAAACAAGAAAAACAACAAATTATAAATTGTAACACTTTTCTTTCAAGTTGCTGCAAAAAGGTTCAAAATGCTAAACTTGGAGGAAAAAAAAGGTAAGTTGAGTCTCTTCAAGTTTTTAGTGAAGTTGTTTATGGATTGCTCTACTATCTCAATATAGACTTTAACAATAGTCTCATCAAATTGGATTTTATATGGATTGATGCATAATTGTCATAGTAAATATAATTGTGCGAGAGAAGAAAGTGGATGTATGATCTCATCATATTTGTCATATTTAAAATATCTCATAAATTATGGTTGTCAACACTTTTTCTCTATATTAAAATATGAAATAGTATTTGTTTCTTACTTTTCTAAAAGATAATAGTCTCTATCAAAAATATAAAAAATTATTATTAATCTTCTTTTGGCATAAATTGATATCTAACTCAAATTTGAATATCCAATTAATTATAAAGTGCTGTAGGTACTCATATGTTCTTTTGAAACGATTCTCGTTTTATATCTTAAATGTGATCTGTAAAAATAATTTTAATTGAAATTTATATATTGATAATAAAAATATCATCAATTAAAGGTGTCAAATGAGTCATGTCATACCTGTACAGGAACTATACTGGCAGCTAGACATGACATGATTGACCCACAAATTGTAGGGTCATGCCTGGCCTGTAATTGGTTATGTTGTCAGGTCTAATCAATGCTAGCATGTATCTTTTGAAAAAACTACCCAATTGAATTTGACCACATAAGCGGCATGCAAATAACATGGTTGTTTAAAAAAAACCATCACATCAAGTAGTCACCCAACATGACTATACATGTGACCTGAGAACCCACCATAGTTGATCCCGGGTCACCCGGCTGGTGGACCGTTTCATCGGGTCAGGTATGTTGGTCATGTGTTGCCCGACACGAGACATGACTAGCACCAGCTTAGCATTGTATGAGTTGTGTCATGGGTCAACATGGTCTATGACTTGGAATTGTTTTGGACCATGTCATGTTGGGTCAGACATGACTGAATTGTGCCTTGTCGTGGGCCATGCCCTTGCAGTCCCAACTTGGTTGATATTTCTAATCAATACATATCACTAATATTATATATTGTTCTTTAGAGCCACATTGGTAAATATACAAATAATATGATATTCATCTTTGTAGGTCAAATGTAGTAAGTACTAAAGATAAATGGTTGAACTATGTTTTTGAGGATTGTTTTTAGTAATATAGTATCTTCCATAATCTATACATTATGCATGGATTCTTTGAAGCACTGAAACTTTGTGATTGTTGCATATATATTGTATTTTCATGATTACTAAGAAATAATGCATTCATCATGTTCAACTGATATATAATCTACTTGTAACAAGTAGATTTTAAAAAATAATAATCTATTTGTGATTATTTTGTTCACAAGAGAAAACATATTTTGGTAGTCTATAATATAAGTTTGTGAAAATCTATTAATTATAAATTTGGCCTTAGGTCGATCAATCTTTTTTTCATATTTAGCATTCACCATATATACTTACATCCCAATACAAATTTATCTAGAGGTTTCATAACAAGATCTTATGTGTGGTTGGAGGTGATTACTCTTAGTTTATTCAACATAACTATCATGGATGACAAAGTATTATTCAAAGAGAGTAACATCCTAGTAACAAAATTATAAAGATAACATATTGCTAACTATTAAGTTAAAATAAAAAACTAGAATATTTAAGACTAATTAAAGAATAAGGAATCACTTGTGATAGTGAGTGTTGGGTAGAACATATCTTTGGTTTCTTCTCTAGAGAAATCGGAAAATCCAACTTAACACTATGAACTGGATCAGCTAACATTACAGTTGACTCGATTGGGAAAACTTTTAGATGTATTTATCTTTTATTAACTTTTAGATTATGATAATTAAGTCTCCTAATTGTTATCTTCTCCTCATTAGGAAATTCATACCTCATTTTTTATTTGGCCTTAACACTAAAATTTTCTTGACTCACACGACTAGGAACTTCAACAGGATCTTGGGTCAAAAAGGCATAAGGAAATGTTTCACTATCAAAACTAATAATGATGATAGTATTAAGTACATGAGTAGGTACAATTATCTCTTTGTAGGGTATAACAATTAGACAATGTACTGATCAGTCACTATGGTGATACAACATATTCTTTTTTAGATCGAGTTCTTAAAAAAAATTTATCCTCAAAGAAAGTTATATTTGCCTTCATTAGATTCTTTTGGTTTGTATTGACATGTATATTGCTTCTGAGTATTAGAGTATCCAAAAAATGTGTACTTGATGATACAAGTAATCATCTTTCTCTACTAATTAAAAGATCCTTAAGAAATCAATTATATCCAAAATTTTTTGATGGAAGATAAAATAATATTTTTCTTGGATATACAAGTTGATATGTGATATGATATAAAAAGATAGAAGAAAATATTGTGTTAAATAGTCTTGCTTAGCCTCAAGGATGTATGAGAACACTTCTAAGTAATAAAAATATTCTAGTAATTTTAATTAAATATTTATTCTTTCTTTCATATATTTTATAATGAGTAGGAGTACCAATACATAATATATGGTAAATCATTATATATTTTTCAAAAAAGTAAGAAAATTGATATAATATATTCCAAAACAATATCAATTCATAACATTTTAACATTATATTCAAACTGAGGTTTTATCATTTAATAAAATTTTATAAAAATAATTAAAATTTGAAATATCTTTTTTTAAATAGATAATTATGTATATCTAAATATTATTATTAATAAAAATAACTAAATATTTCAAATTATTATATGTGGTAGTCTTAAAAAATAATAAGATACTTGAGTAAAGCTAATATAATATGTCATTACTAATATTCTTTAGTTATGTCAAGTAGGAAGCTCGACATGTCTTAAAGTTAATAGAAATTATCATTTTCATATTTGGTTTTGTAATCTTTAGTTTATCCAAAAATGGATATTCAAGCTGAGAGTGTATAATAAGTAGATCAATAGTTGCTCGATACCTAACAAAACTTTTTTTGGGTAGAAAAAAGGGTATTATTTCATAATCTCTAGTTTATCAAATGATGAATACCTAAACTAAAAGTGAATAATAAGTGGATCATTTGTAACCTTGCACCTAGCATGACTCATGTGCGTGAAGAAAAAAAACAATATATCTTACTCAATTTTTAGGAAAGTTATTTGTATGGTCTGTTGACCTTATATGAAAACATTAAAAAAGCATAAAATTGATGTTTAATTGTTTAGCAAAATAATGGACTAAAAATGAATTATGATAAAATTCAATTACAAAAGAATATACTTGTCAAAAGAACATATATAATATTTATATGGTTATGTACATTGTTTGTGCAATGGTACAATTGATCACAACAGTATCAATCTTTGGACTCGGTTAAAGTAGAAAATAGAATACAATCACATGTGACGTAAGTGTTGACCAAAGTCTATGACCTTGAAGTTCATAGTGAGATAAAAGGTAGAAAGAGCAATAAAGGTAGAAGTGACTATGAGATGCACTAAGATTTGTAGGTATACACGTAAAAGATCTAGTCTCGATGTATCTTATAGTTTGTTGTACAATCTATGAATCCCAATATATTCTTTATAAGTCAAAGTGCAAAGTTCAATGTCTTTTTTAAATATTTCTTAATCTTTCACTAAAAGAGCAAGTTATAATAAGCATTCTCTTTAGAAGTGTTCTTCCTGACTCTCTAATTGATATTGTACAGAAAAGTCATTGTGATAGTATGTTCGATCATCACAACTCTGTTTAGATCTGGATGTAGCTTTAGATATCTGGATCACCAATTGATAAATCCCCAAAAAGATTAGATATATCTCATCACTAAAGATTTGTGTCTATAAAATAGTACTTATATGATTGCTCAATTGTTTAACAAGTAGCTCACATATCTTTGGTCCAAAAACCAAACTTTCATCAAAGTGATCCATAGTGAATAAGTATTTTGAGTTATTTCTTCTAGTCTTACATTACATATTATTATTCTTATTTAAAAAAAAAATAAGTAGCAAATAAAAAAATATATGTGCAATTCTTTGAACCGCTCATCTCATTGCACGATAGCTCATTTCACCAATGCATGACACAATCTAGTGCATCATGTAGCTCGTTATGCCACAAAGCCCACTGCAACACTATTCATGCACCATGGTACAATTTGTTCACGACACCATTGCACAATGCTTTTTGCACCATTGATCACTTCACTAAACATCCATTCTTTCACACATCATTGTTTGCAACTGTGTATCGAACCACATTCATCATGCTGCTTGTTGGTTTCTGTGCATCAAACATCATATTTGTTACTAGCACATGATGCAAGACCACTATTTGGTTCCCAAGTCTTATTAGATATCATGTTAGTGTTTTGGATATTAAAGGAGAGAGATGGGGAGATGTAATATTTTCATTAGCCTCAAAATAAAAAATAACACATATATATGTTGGGGTTGAGGTAACCCATATGTTGGGGTTAGGACAACTCATATGTTGGATGTTCTCGTACAAAGAGAAATAGAAAAAAAAATACAAAAGAAACAAAACTAAACTTGAACAAGTTTGAATGATTCAAAGTTCCAAAATATGTTTTTTAATATTTAAAATATTTAGTTCCAAATAATTATGCATTTTGTTAAAAATTAAGCCAAATAAGAAAAATATCAATAAAATTTTTTTTAACAAATGCATGCAAATGCTATTCTTATATAATCAGTTAATAAATCATAACAACACATATGGTGGTATTCCCATCAATAATAAAATAAAGTACAAGGGGACAAAAGAAAAAGTTTGTAAATTATAGTATCCTTTCCTTCACCTTTATCAAGCTGATGTGTAATGTCCATAATTCTATCTTTGGAGGAAAAAAGTATAAGTTGAGATCTTTTTAAGATTTTTATTTAAGATATTTGATTGCTGATTTATTGTTAATATATAAACTATAAGCTTGTAATAATAATTTCATTATGAATTTTTTATCTTAGTAGATAATTTATTTCTATGTATTTTGTTTACTAGTGAAATATTGAATTAAAAATTTTATATCTTACTACCTGACTATTATAGTAAATAGTAGTGAGAAGAAAATGATTATTTAATTTCTTTGAGTAAGTTTCGTATCTAAAGTATCTCATAAGTGATTATCATCATATTGTATTTTACCTTTGTTTTGGATCTCAAACTAATCTTCTTTTTCTTACTTTCTAGGAGGTGAGATTGCCTCATAAAAAGTAACATAAATATATGATAGATCTTTTCTCACTGCAAATTGATCTTCTCTCACTAGAATATAAAAGTTTGATTAACTGCATGTGCATATGATCATTGAAAAAGGTTTCAAGTCTTTAAATTTTTTCATATATTTCATATGCAAAGTGATGTTTCTTGGTGAATATATTTGGGAGAATTTAGGAAATAATTAATTATATTGATTACATATATGATATTTTTTAAGTAATAATTAGATATTTAATATTTTTTATGATTTTTATTTAAGTAGTAAAGTTAACTAGATAAATTATATTGAACGAGAAGTTAATATTTGGATTAATCAGAGTATCTGATGGAGTATAATTCAAAAGATTAATTTCTATAAAAGTATTAACTACATACCTCCTTTACAATAAAATAATTTATATCCTAGGGTAGGTTACTTGTATTTTAAGAAAGTATTTGAGTTTTTAAATATCTTTTGTCTAGAGATATGATTGAAGATATTTTTTGAATTGGGTGATTCTAATATTTCTTATCTTGTAATGTAAGTAAAATATTATCTATATCATAATAAGCAAAATCATATAGTATTCAAAATTCTTCTAAATAAATAAAGAAAAATCTATAATACATGAGTTGATTGTGAAAATCTTGTAAATGAAAATTTTGATAATTGTTTTATGACATAATTTTATTTGCAGTTTGTAGATTATGTTTGATTTTGTTGCTCAAAAATGCAATTTGTTTCTCCAAATAGACTTGCTCCTCAAGTTGATTATAAAGAAAGATATTATTCATGTCTAGTTGGTATAATCTCCATATATTAGATACAATCATTAAAATGAGAATTCATATATATTGGCCATTTTGGTCTTTGAAGAGGAATATTTTTGTAATTCAAATCAAATATTTGAGTGAATTCTCTTGTTAGAAATTTTATCTTATTATAGCTTTTCATTTGAATGTTTTCATAGTAACGACTTGATTTAAGATAATCTAGCTTTTCACTTGGACATTTTCATAGCAGACACTCACTTGTGGTGAACCATGGACATTCATGAATGCCGTGGTATTAGTTTTAAGTCATACTAGAATTAAAAATATCTCTCTTTCAACATGATTAGATGTTATCCGAGATGAGATAATGTATAAGAAAGAGACTTGAGTATCCTTGTACCATCAAGAGAATTAGTAAAAGATTTAAAAGAATAAAGTATGTGCGAGTATGACAGCTTATGTATTTGTGTATTGAGGGCAATTTTTGTGTCTTGTTCAGAGTAATTGAAAAATCAAGATTAGAGTGGCTGGTTCATTTTAATTCTCATTAGACTTGTTTTTGTTTGATCCAAGTAAGATGTGTATGGCTCATTCTTCTAGTATAGATTATAGTCTTAGATTATCAAGAGTTCTAGTTTTCAACTTATTATGAGCTTGAGCTAGAGTAATCTTTGATTATTATGTTTTCTAGATTTGTTGAAAATTTTTTTTTGAAGAACCTTATTTTTTCTAGAGTTGAACTTATTTGTGTATGATACATAAGTTGCATTAATATAAGTGTCATTATAATATTAAATAATAAGTTTAAATGCATTCAATGACTAATTTTCTTCTAAATGGAGGTCCAAGTGAAATTACAAAGGAATAACAAAAAATAATAGGTCCAAATATATATTCTCGACTCTTACTCTTTCTTGGATCAATATAAAATAAGTTTTGCTCAAAAATAGTAATATCAACATTTATTAAAATTCTATTAGATTTTAGGAAAAAAATACTTGTACTCTTTTTGAGTACTAGAGTAATCGAGAAAGATATATCTCAATATCTTATATATCATCTTATTTTATTATGGTGAGCGTAAAAAAATAAATACTATTGAGAGTTATGATAAATAATTTTTCTTGTTAATTTAAGATTTGAAATGGTACATGAAAAAAAAATAGAACACATTCGGTTGATAAAGTAGTTTGTGGTTAATACAAAATTTTCACAAAATTACTTTGAAATACTCCTACATATAAGTGTTTGATTTGTTTAAAATTACAAATTTTTTTGCAACCTCATTTTTATGGGGGTTAATGAACACATGAAGTTAGATGTATGATTATGTAATCCATATAATAAATGCTGAAATTATCTGAATTATATTTTAATTCATTATTATTTAAATTATAATAAATTGGATCAATACTCCTTACTAATGTAAAATTCAAATCATCTATATATTGCAATTATTGAAAGCTTGGTTCTTAAATTTGTATAAAAAACATATGAGCAAATTAGATTATTCATATATTCTTCTTCTAATAAATACTCACTCAAATAATTATATCATATGTGATCAGATTGCTTTAATTAGTATAGAGATTTTTGTAGTTTGATGAATATATGTTTTGAGAGTTTGAATTAGTTGCATCAGTCAATTTGAATTGATTAATAATTATATATATATATCAACATTTATAAATTTATATAAGTAGGTTGTAAAAATATTAATGAGATACATATCAGTCTTTTATAGATTGTTTAGTTTATTAAATATCAAAGTGTGATTGAGTCCATTTTAAGGGAATAAGTTTTCTTATTGCCTATGCTAGGTCTTTGTGAGAATATTGAAGAATAAAATTATATTTTATCTTGTAATTTTATTTTATATTTTAATTTCTATTAAAAACTCATTTATATTCAACAAATTTTATATTGTTAGGTGTTTAAACTATTTTATTTTGCAATTTATTAATGAGTTTAGCTAAATTTGCATGGTTTCTTTTCAATTTAGATTGTTATCTTTTTTTTTTTGATCTTCATTCATAATTTATGATTTTTAATTTTTATCATTTAATATGATGTGTATACCAACTTGTAATACAAATATATTATGTATGATAATTTTTTTGTAGTTTTTTATTTCTTTTGTGCAACTTATTAATATTTTTTTATTGTCAAATGCCAATATTTTTTTATTAGATAATTATTTTATTTCTTTTTCAAGACTAATTGTTTATCAAACTGTCTTATCATTTGTTTTTATTGATCCTTTTGCATTGATAAGATCTTTAATAATATCAAGTTTTTTTATATCTTACTAATTTTTTTAGGAACATAATTCTTTGAGCCAATATATCCTATCATACTTCAATTGTGTCTTAGAATTGTTTATCATTATATTATTCAACTATTTTGTAGGAATATCAAAATGTGTTGGAGTATTAATAGTTGATATATGTGGTTATGTTATGTTCTTTATATTTTTTTAAGGCATCAGTTAACTGATTTATAAATCATTGTAAATGAATAATTTTTTGAACTTTTAGCTTACACTATCTTGCTCATGGATCAAGATGAGATAATGAGAATATATTACATGTAATATTTCATAATTTTTATGGGGTTGATTTCCTTCTCCCTAATAGCATGAAAACATCTTTATTGATGCAACAATTTGCAAAGTGAGCATTAAAAACATCACTTGTTAGATGTTTGAGATAATGGATAATAAAGGAAGAAGTAAACCTAATATATATACCAAGTTGATGTTGAGGGTCTAATTTAGTACATTGAGATGAATCTTAAAAGCATAAATATTATAACCAAAAATATATATTTGTAAAATATTGGGTTGATAACCTAAAATAATTTGTAAATGAGAGAATTCATGATTAGTTGAAAGATGAATTTTAATTAAAGCGATAACATAAAGAATGGCATATCCTTGAGCATAAAGACAATTTTGTTTTTCTAAAGTAAAAGTCTTATAATTACATATAACTGCTTAATAAGAAATTCAACTAATTCATTATGAGTATGTGTATATATGATAGGATGTTCAACATTGATATCAACCGACATATAATAATCAAGAAATATATCAGACGAGTATTTACCAGCATTATCCAGAAGAATTGTCTTAATAGGATTATTAGGGAATTATACCATGAGTTAAATTAATTGATTAAGTAATCTTGTGAAAGTAATATTTCAAGTTGACAAAAGATAAATATATAACCAAAAAGTAATATATCATATAGTATCATAAAATAATGATACGGCCTATTTGGTGGATGAATTGACCCAAAAATGGCATTTTAATTTTGTTCTAAAAAAATTTGTGATAAAAGTTCAACATTGATAAATGAATATCTTATAATTTATGTGCCTTGTGAGCAAACAATATAATTGTAATTATTAGACATAATAGTTTTTTGGTTCTTTAATGAATATTCAAAAAAATTGTTAATAATACGATGTATTATTACAAGTTTTTGAGTCATAATTTCTAATTCTTGACATCATATGATTCAATCGTTTTAATGATCATTTAATATAATCCATTTGAATAATATGAAAGTTTTTTCAATGTATTTTTTTTCAGACAATCAAAGTAATGAAAGATATTTATTATTATTATTATTATTTATAGTTTTTATATGGTATTCATTTTGGTGAAAATTCTTAAAACTAAGGAGATTTTGGTTGGATTTAGTAGAATAAAAAATATCATCAATTTGGATTTTAATTTCACTACGTAAAATAATGTAGTTATTCTTCTAAAACATTGAATTTGGCCGATGAGACTAAATATGATGTTAATATTAGACACTGCTAATGTTAAGTTAGAAAAATATTTTTTATCATGAATGATTGTCTATGTAGTAGCACAATCTCCAAGGTATATATATACATTATATGTTATATGATTCATCAAGGCATGTAAGTTATTTATATATCTTCAAATATAAATAAAATAAGAATTCAATAAGGAATAATCATATATCGAACTAAAGTTATATTTATTTAAATAAGGATAACATAGATGTGTCAAATGGGTCATGCTATGTTGGCATGACTCATTTTTTTGGTTGTCCGGTTGGACCTCTGTGTCATACTCGATACGATCTGCATAGAAGTCATGCCGTAGAAACATAAAAATAAAAATATAAAATAAAAAAAGCAAAGAAAATAAAAACTAATTACATTACATATACAACATACATTAGACATAACTTTAATGAAGTATAAGTATAAGAGTAAATATATATAAACATAAACTATAATTGTAAGTGCAATAAAAAATAAATTAAAAATTTTATTTCAAACCAATGTTCAAAAGATAGATATGAAATGTAAATAATAAGAAATAATTGACAATAATAGTAAAATATATATATATAATCATAAATCTTATCGTAGTATCGAGTGTGAATCATATCGTATAAAAATGACAATCATAAAATAAACACATCAATATATAACATTCAATTCCATTGTTAATTGGTATCTATATATAAATTGTCATGAGTCATTTATCATCAATTCTTGCTCTATTTTTATTGAATGTGTAATCTTAAATCTTCTCAGTCCTTCATACTTGTAAGCATTTCAATGATATCTAGTTGGAGTCTCGATCTCCTATTTAAAATGAAATTAGCTATATTATAAAAAACAGCATATGATGTTATGCTATACACCAGATGAGTTACTAGATCACATGTCATAGTAAAATATTAGAGTTTTTATCCATGTTATATGATATTATTGAATAATAATTAGTATTTAAGTATCGAGACAACTTGTTTTTATTTAACGGACTATTCTTTTTTTCTTTTGCTAACTAAATAGAGAAATCATTATCTTTGAATATAATAATTCATGTTCATACTCAGAGTTTAACTATAATCATTATCTTATCTAGTGTCGTAATATGTAAATAAGCTGGTTAATTTTTTGAGAATAAAATTTTTAGGTTGATGTCTATGATTCATGAATATAGATATATATGTTAAAATATTCTCTATTCCATTTATCTTAATTCTAGGATTCATGCAGACAACCTAGTAATAAATAAATGAAATAATGAACTAGTACTTTAAATACTTAGTTTTCATCTCAATGACCATAACACTAAATATATGGTAATCTCTAAACTTATTAAATATATTATTAATATTGTATATGTATCTGAGTGTAATACAAATGGTGAGAGTGTAATATAATTGGTGATAGTGTAATATAATTGGTGATAGTGCAATACAATTGGTGATAGTGCAATACAAATGGTGAGAGTGCATACAGACGAACACATGGTATTTGTATCATTAAAATTTTATAGGAATTTTATAAAAGGAATTTTTATAAAATTTTAGTTAGAGTTGTTAATAATAAGTTCGTTATTCTTATTATTTATATAATTGGATATCATGTGTTCGTATCCAACATATAACTCAAATATCAAGTATAATTTTAAAGATGTCTCATATTCATTTAGAATTTATTCTTTTTTAGACACAGATAAATAAAGATTATAAAGCTCATATTATTTGCTAGATATTGTAAGATAGTTTAATAAATTTTTTTATTTTTTAATGTGAGAAATAATATTATACGTGTCAAATGGGCCAGGTGCCTTAGTCTCTGCCCGAAGCCTGGCACAGTTCAGCCGTGCACAGTTCAGCCGTGCCCGACCCGAACCGCTTTGACTGACCTGTCAAGAACCAGCTTGAACTCGAGCAAATTTTGGGCCATGGGCCATGCTGGGCATACCCTCCAAGAAACTATGTTATGTCAAGCACAACATGATATTGTAGCGTGCAGTGCATGACAATACATGCAAGCATAGTTAGGCCTAAAAAAATGGGTCGGATTAGGCCGGGCCATTTGATACCTCTAAATAATATTTATTTCTTTTTGTGCTATCAGGTTAATAATATGATACATGTATTTAACATAAAAAATTATCTGATGGCCCATTTCTAAGGATAATAACAAATATATTAAGTGACTTTATTATTAGATGTATTATCAAATATGATACTAAATATTTTATTGTAAATGTCATAATCTTTAAAGATTCTTGTGATTCACTTATATATGACAGAGCCATTATGAAGATAAATAATCTTAAAATTTTCTAAAATTTTTTTATTAAGTTTTCATGTTGAATCTATATAGTGGGCGGTAAGACATGCAAATGATGTATCGTCATGACTAATCTAGATATTGAATGTTATGTATATTATTTAATTATATTTCCTAAATTTATTAATTATTAATTATTTTTTTAATTTATAATATTTTATTATGTTGTTCCTACAAGTGTACCTAAAAATTTTATGATAAGCAGACTGAAAGTAGTCTGCATGATACTAACTATCTTGAGATCATTCAAAAATTTAATTAGAAAATCCAAATCATAATTAATTTGGTCATATTTTTTCTTTTTAAATCATTATGGTATATTAATGAAGTCAAAGAAACTAAAGTAGATTTAGCTTCAAATATTGTATCGCTCAGGCTCAGTTGAATTTGCCTGGGATATAATACATTATATTTTTTGGTGTATTAATTGATATATTTATTTAGGTGACACGTGTCATTTGTACTTCTATATATATTAATAATATATACACTGTGTTGATTTTTTATTAATATCCATAGATTTTTTATTAAAAATTTAAAATGAATCCAAATAATTGAAATTCTACTTATTTTTTATTTCTTAAGCATTTGAGTCTAGGTCAAAGTAATTGAAGAAAATATAGTTTCAGCCTCGTACCTTTTTATAGGGTTATCATTATAATTCATATTAAAATTAATATTAATTTTATTTTTATTATATTTATTATTAGTTACAACTAGTTAACTTTTTATTTATGTTTAAAAATTATTAATTAATATTTATAAACAAATAAAAAAAAATATTCGGATTTTGGTACCATTAGGCATTAGTGTAATCGCAACTAAAATTATTGTTTCTAAGTACTGATTCGTGATTTGCTTTGTTGTAATAAATATAAAATATTCTATCGTTTTATTTTGATTTTCAACTTTTTAAAGGGCAGTGTTGTAGAATATGAGAATTATAGAATCAAAAAAACCTTAAGTTGAGATTGAGAGATGGATAGTAAAAGAGAGCAGATGAGAGGGGAGAGATATAGAATCGAGAATGAAAAATTATAAATATTTAATTTTTACTTAAAGATTATTTTTATAAAAAAATTATATATTTTTTAATTTTTTTAATTTTTTTAAATATATAAATGGGTAGTAATTTGATGGTCGTCGGATTTCTGCCCATGGCTTTTGGAATTTATTCCAACAACCAAAATCTTCTTGCATTTTCTTTTTTTTTTTTAAATGCATGTCGACACACGTGCCCAACTAAGATGGTGTTTGTTGTCACTTTTGTGCGCTTGTTTGTTCGATGGCCGATGCTTGATGCCCTACCTAGCCATTTGGACTTTTGGTTTTCGTCAACGGGGAGGATTGAGTTTCGTTAAAAAAAACCCACCGCATGTATGCAGTGGGAGCATATAAATTTAACAATAATACCTAGTTTTTTAAAAAATGGGCCAATTTATGGGTGGGTCACATATTTCTGGTTACTTGATTTTTTGTGACCCGTGACCCATGACTCATGACCCGTTCACAGTCCTGGGCATGGTCACCTTGCTGGTGGACTGTGTAAATAAACAAGTCATGTTTGTCTTGACATGAGGCACAACAGATTCTGGCCTAGCACCGCACGAGCTATGCCCCTGGCTGGCACGACCCAGGTCCTAGCATGGTTACAGCATGACCCATGTCATGTTGGGTCAGACATTACTCAATTGGGCCGTACCTCGTGCCATGCATGGGTTGTATGGCCTACTTGACACTTCTATGATAACATTTATTTTCATGATTATGTTTAATTTGTGATTTCATATATTTTTTATGTCATGCCTCTGAATTATTTTATTTGTGATTGCTTGAATTATGTTATCTGCTTTGAAAATTATGAGGATTGCCGTGGTGTGAGTTAATGTGTCTACGACAACCACGATCATGACCACGTCATTTACCTTCGCTTCATCCATATCTACATCTTTGTCCATGTTTATAGGATTGAACAAATGCAACATTGATATCAGCTAATAACATAGATCTGGTAGGATGATATTTATATTTTTTTGGAAGAAATGTGTTATTTTGTTCAACCACAAAAAGATATAAAATTATTTCTGGGTATTTAATGAAACAATGCTTTTGATATTATTTTTTTGAACATGTGATGTAAGGATACACGTTGAGGTTAAACAATATTATTAGTCAATTACTTAATTGATCACATTGTATGATTTTGATGTAAGTTTCCATTGGATGAGATATACATGGGATACGATAGTTGAGATGAATATGTTTGGATGATTAAGTACAGAAATAAGTATGGATAATTATAAATAAAAAATTTAAGGATAGTTATATATAACTCATAGAGCACAAAATTAGAGGATTGTTTTGTCTACTTTATTCATATGCAAAATAAATTAAGATTTTTATTAGAAAATATTTTGATTAAAAATTAATGAAAGGTGTAAATTAAAAATGTCATTGAAATTGTATATAAAGATAGAATGATATGGAACATGTGATCAGCTTGTTTTGAGTAAATGTGTGGAAATATATTATAATTTAGCCAACTAAAATCATGGTATCTGGCTCTGATATTATCATAAATAAGCTTTGATAATTTTGTTTTTTTTTTTGTAATGGTGTATTTCTTCATTACTCATTAGTCTCGGTCATCCTATGCACACTTCGGCTAATCTCACGGGGAGATGGGTCTTCTCCTTTGGTGATGCTTCCAGGTAAGTCCAGATTGATTGGGGGCGGGATTTGAACCCAAGACATTATGCTCTGCAATTTGTTCCCAACCATTCAAACCAATCCTGTGCAGGCTGATAATGGTGCCTTTTGATTAAGTATTTGTGTATTGGATGAAGTATCAAACTCAAATGAAGAGGTCTTTTTAATTTTGGTGCTTTTCGTTTTATATGAAATTATAAATAGAGAGTTTGTTTTCTATTTCAAAGTTGGGTGTTGGTTCTTTGTGTTTAGTCTGCAAGTCTACAATATTTATTTTATTCCTATTTTTCTGCTATTTTTACAGGAGGCTAGAAGTCCCTAGTTCACGTATTGTAATTATTGAAGGTATCTATGCTTTAAGTGAAAAGCTCCGCCCTTTGCTAGATCTTCGAATATCTGTTACAGGGGGAGTTCATTTCGACCTGGTAAAACGAGTTTTACGGGATATCCAACGTGCTGGTCAAGAACCCGAGGAAATAATTCATCAAATATCAGAAACGGTTCGTTTCTGCTATCTATTTTACATACAAAAAAATTTGTCATGTTTATATGGTTTTTTGCATATAAACCATGTTTGATTTCTACAGGTCTATCCAATGTATAAAGCCTTTATAGAACCAGATCTCAAAACAGCACACATAAAAATCATAAATAAGTTCAATCCTTTCACTGGATTCCAGAATCCTACTTATATATTGAAGGTTTTTTTTTTTTTACTTTTTAATGTTCTGATTTATAATATTTTATTTATTTTAGATATACTTGTTGGAATTTTTGAATCATCCTGCCCTGTGCTAATAAGTGATGGCTATGTACTTACTAGGTGTCGGACAATTACGCTTCCACGGTAGTGATATTAAGTACAGAAGACAACAGGAACAGCAGAAAAATACATAATATATATTCAGTCCATAATCCAACCACATCAGAATCAAAAACAAGAAATAAAATACAAAAAATAATGTGCTTCACTAGTCGCTCTGTACGACTAGCTACATCCACTAGAAAACGCTTATGCGTTACAAATTAAACCAACAAAAACGTCTTACATTATGTACAGTGCAGAGCAGTCATGATAAATCGCGTAGAGAGAGAGAAAATGAACATTTCTCAGGTCCGAAAACAGCCAACCCGAAATTAAAAATTATAAAATATTTTATAATAAAAATTCTCTCAGTTCATTTAATCGGAGCGAGTCAGATCATTGGACGGGTCAGGATCTGCTCCAAAAATTTTGGTTTGCTGACCAGACAGTGAGACTTCCGTTATTATGCTACTACTACATTCCCATCCTCTTAATATTTCTTTTCTTGCACATACATGAAAATATTAAAATAGATATATTTGGTTATACAAACAGATTATTAAAAACAAATTACATATGCAGCACTGGGGTTGAAAAACTTTTCTTATTGTAGTCGGCACGTAAGGTGACGGTGGATCAGATCAAGGCTGTTTTGTCAGAACAGCATACTGAAGGAATAGAGCAGACTTATGACATATATCTTTTACCTCCTGGGGAAGATTTAGAGTCTTGTCAATCTTATCTAAGAATGAGAAATAAAGAAGGAAAATACAGTCTCATGTTTGAGGTTTGCCACTTTATTTTGAAAAGCTAGTTTTATGTCGTTTCCAATAAAATGCTGCAGTTGTTAGTGTTGATGGGGCTTGATTCTCAATTTCAGGAATGGGTAACAGATGCTCCATTTGTCATATCGCCAAGGATCACTTTTGAAGTCAGCGTGCGGCTTCTTGGTGGGCTGATGGCACTGGGATATACAATAGCAACTATTCTTAAAAGAAGCAGCCATGTGTTTTCAAGTAACAAAGTGTCTGTGAAGATTGATTGGCTTGAACAATTAAATCGTCAATACATCCAGGTACTAGATTGTGAATTTGAGGTGTGCATTCTGTCTGATTGGTTTGCTTCAACGAGACTAGAAACTAAACCAAATTAGCCCATACCAAATTTATAAAAATGAAGCTACATTTATCAGACCAAATTGTGGTTCGGTCATAAATTTTGGCTATTTTTAGCATGTGCAATGTTTGAGGCCATATAATTTATTTAATCTAAAATTTGGTCACTTTGGTTTATTCGAAAATGTAAACCAAATAATATACAATTAATGCTATATAAACTTGAGAATTTTTCATTAGGCTGAGTTGGTAAAAATTGAGTCTAGTTTTTGGTATTGTCTTTTGTCCATATAATGTGCTTTTTTGGGAATAGCTCTGAGTTTCTTGCTATCTTTGCATTCACATCAAGAATAGCTTGTGGCTAACAGCAAATTGGTGTTTCACACAATTATGTCTGGACTTCAAGCTATGCTTATTTGAGTAACTATAGGCAAAAAACATTTGTCCATGGAATGCTCGTTTCATCAATTAACTTGCAGTGCTGGCTTGAGGAATTACAAAAGTAGCATATGGATCACTTCTGTGCTTGCTAAATAGGTTCAAGGAAGAGATCGTGTGACTGTGAGATACACTGCAGACCGGCTAGGATTAGAAGGATCATTTATACCTCGAACTTATATAGAGCAAATTCAATTGGAGAAAATTGTAAATGATGTTATGGTTAGTCACATAGACCCTGGTGGACTTAATTTCTTTGGCACGAATATTCAATATGTATCTATTTTACAGGCATTGCCAGAAGATCTGAAGACAAAGCTTAGCCTCGATGAAGATTTGATCTTGAGCCCCAATGCTGATGTAATTGGTACAAGAAATAAGAATTGGAAAAGGTTCAGTTGTTGCTTCGTGTTTTGTTTTTTTGTACCCATGATTTTTGCATCCCAAGGATTCATTATGCAGTGGATTTGTTTATTTTTAGTCTCACTGTTTGATTGAAGCATTTCATTATGCAGTGGGTTGTCCCACTCATATTCAACTCGAAGGGACAAAAATTTGAGTCATTGTGCAAGACTCGACTCAGTTAATCAAAGGTTTGATGAAAACGAAGACTCAAAATCCCGGGTAGATAATCAGATTTTCTTTTTTTTGAAATTGTTAGCCACAGCACTTCATTGCATTAATTTTATTTTTTCCCGAACCTGTCATCATCATCTTCTTCAGAGGGTTATTGATAAGCTTTCGGAACAAATTTCTACTCTCTCTGATAAAATGGACGAGTTCACGACCTGTATTGATCGGCTGGGCTCCAGTTTGACCCTGAAGGGAAAGAGTGCTCCTAGTGAACAAGCCATTGCTCTTCAACATGAAACTTGCAACGGCTCTGCCCCCACCTGTTTATTTGTTGGCGGTTTAGGCAATGGTTCCCTGACTAGAATGTCTCATTCCTCATCTTCTGGCAAGCTAGCTAAAGAATCACCATTGATGGACGAGGTATGGCTTGCGGCATGCACCTCCTTTTAAAACCCCTCCTGAACCTGACAATGGGCCTGAAGCAGCTTAGAACTGAGACCAAATTGATTTTGGTTCGAATTTTGTTCCAGTTGCTGTTCTCGTTCAGGTTCAAACCATTTATACGAGTTCGGATTGCAATCTTATTGGAACTAACCTAGCAGTTCCAGGTTATATATGGTCTTAAACTCTTAGTTCTAAAAATTAAGAATGAGGATCGGCTTGCAACTTCTAGGCCATGGACGAATTCATGGACCAGCACCATTGTCCTGGTTTGGTTTTGGTTTCATCATTCACATTGGTCCAGTCCATAGTCCTGCTCTGCTTCTCACCAGCTCATAGCCTCTTCTCTCTGATCCTTGTTATGTAATACGACTGTCGAACTAAATCTTGATACTTCCCTCCCCTGTTTTACACAGATATTGGACATCACCCGGGAGCAGCGACAAATTATGCACCAGCTGGGAAATTTGTGCAATCTTTTTCGTGAGAGATTGGGAGAGAGGCATCCAATTAAAATTAAGATTGCTGATGATGGCAAGCCAATTAAAATTCCCCTTTTCATGACATTGGCTGTTGGCGGGCTAGGAATGTTTCTGTTTGGTTGTCATTTATTTCGGGCCTGAATCTCGGTGATACCCAAACCTCCATTTGTGACTCTTCATTTAGGGTTTCACTTTTTTCCCCCCCACTGGATATGTTTGCAGTGCCATTTGTGAAGTTGGAAAAATTTATCCCAGCATCTTAGCTGTTATTTATAGATTAGATCTCCAATTATTTAAGCTGTAGCTCCCCCCCACTACTTATTGTTCCTGATATTATGTTCATATTACCAAGCTTTGGCTAGATTGTATTGGTGCTAATTCTAGGTCCTCCTTTGGCTTGCAAGTTTAGTACTTGGTTTGGATGATAGAATATGAAATGCTTTTGGTAATTTAAAAAAGAAAAATATTGTTTTAATGAAAGTGTTGGATATGGTCGCAGAATACATATAACACATGCTTGCAGGAACAATGGCCCATGCATTCTTGTTGTGCTTGATGATTTATAATGATGTTGATAATTACATATTTGCACTTGAATTAAAATTTAAAAGTGCATTGTATCATTTGGCTCATTAAATGAATTATATCAATGCACTGTAAATTATGGTTTTGTTTGATTAACTTGTTCATAGCAAATTGAGTGTTCAATGTGAGGTGTTTCCTTGGGATTGTGGACTTTAGTTTTCTTTCTAGGTGTTTGGTAGATATGTGAAAACAAGCTGAATCAATTGGGATTTGCCGGGCTAGCCTTTGGAGCTACGTATATTAGGTTGGGCTAGTTGTTGCCTGAGACAATTGTTGATGGCTATTTGCATTGTCAACTATATATAGTTTTCATTTACAATTGTTTTTTAATAACATTTTCTATCTTTTCTAATTTTTTTTTATATTAATTTTTGATTTTCTTTACTATTATATTCATATTTCATTATTATGAAAATTTTGATTTTGAGACTTTAGTGGAAAAAAAAGGCAGAGGAAAAAAAATAAAAATTTATTAATCATAAATTTTGTAAAAAAACTTGGTTATTAGCTCAAAATGATATTTAAATGTTCATGATAAAAAATATGTGAAAATAACATCTTAGTGATAAATTCAAATTAGGTTTAACTCTGATAGTTTTGTAGATATAGTTTCATGTGATCCTATACTGGATAGAGATTTTTTCCTTAACTAAATTATTTCTATTAATTTTGTATTTCATTTTATGAACAAATTAGAAAATTGTTTGTAATTTAAAAATTTATTCAAAATATAACTACAAGTAATATGATCATTTATTTTAATAAATAATATATCACATTAATTTCTTATTTAAAACTAAATAATTTTTATATTACATTACCATGATAGCTTATGATATTTTAGTTAAGTTCACTGAGGAATATGTTTGTATAATTGCATATTATATAGATTTATAAAAGATCCTAAAAAATAATTATTAGTTTTATGCTTGGTTAGTGTTTTCAATGAATTTGGTATTAATAATTATATTATCTTAACCATCCTAAATAATATTTATATTAATACAATATCTAGCTTTGAACAAGAATAAAAAATATAAATATATGAATGACAAGTTTTTACAATATTAATATTGTGTCATACCATCAATTTTATTGTGAAGGTTGGTATCAAATTAAAAAGTGATAATATTATTAATATTCATAATGTTATAGTATATATAAATAATTCAAATTTTTAAATTGTCAAATTTAAGAAATATTATTAAGCTTTAGGCTTAAAATTCCATGAATTTGGAAATAATATGATAAAATTTATTTAATATTGAAAGATGATATAACATATAAAAGTTAATATTGTTTTATTAAATGATGTTAAACGAAGTATTGTTAAAAAAATAGTTAAAATTTTTGAAATTTTTTCTAATGTTATTATATCATTATCTAATATTTATTATCTTACTTTTATATTAGTTTTTACATAGTTAATATTTTTTTTTGTATTATTTATGAAACATAGGAATGGTGATTTATTAAAATTAATTATATAAAAACTAGAGAAAAAATTAATTAATATTGAGATCATAATAATACATTTATTGTACTATCATGTCGTTATTTTAAATAAGTATATGAAATGAATTACATGGTCTTTTTTTGCACATTTTCATCTAATAACATTCACATAACATCCATTAAAATATATAACATTAAATAATAAATATCAAAGTTCACCATCCCCATTCCACATATATTACATTCAATAGTAGGAATATGGAAAAAAAGTTCAACAAAATAAAATTCCTTACAAAAATTCCAAAAACAACATAACATGTAGCTACGACTCGTTGTTGATATGAGTATTCTTCTTTAGAGATCTGGATATATCTTGTTCAAGATTATGAAAAAAAGATGAAGCCTCTTTTAACTTGTATATAATTTTCTCCATCTTTAAAATCTTTTGTTGCATTTCATTCTCTCTTTTTAGTTTTTCTTTTTTTTTTCATCCCATTAATTTACTCTTGAATCTATTCATTTTTGTGATGTATCTCATCAATTTTTCTTTCCAAATTATCTTGAATTTTCTATATATTCTCTCACAGCCGCTCATCAACGAAATTATTATAATTAGAAAAAGAAGATGAGGATCTCCAACAAAACTTGGATAAAATGTAGATGCATTTGTACCAAGATCGTACACTCACTATTTTTTTTGGCTCCACTCCAATGACCCGAAGGTAAATATACACAACATTAATCTTTGGAGCATCTATAGAATGATCTGTGAATTGAGAAGCAATGATAACCATATTCTCCACAACTTCTGACAATTGTTACAATATAATATAACTCATCAATACTATATTCAGATAAAATTAAAACCAACACATCAAATTATCAACAACCTACTAAATATTAATATAAAAATAAAGTGAGTCATTACATTTAAGAAGTCCATATATAATAACTCATCTATGCTAGTAATAAAAAGAAGATACTTCACTTGGAAAATTATTTGTCGTGGTAGCCAAAAATTATTTTTTTTTTACATTTTCTTCTTTAATATATTACAAATTACAAAATACACTAAAAGTAGAAAATAAGAAACTCACATTAATATCATTTGATCACTTGTCTACAAATACTGCAAATAATTCATCATTCTTCTTGTGCATTCACTTGAAAACCTCAAATGGTATTGGTGGACGTTCCAACACAACCTCTTAAAAGTAAATAATATTAACCAATGATATATATAAAACATTATCATTAATTTAGTATCATTTATATTCACAAAATTAAAATCAAAATAAATTAGGAATCTCCAATGTTGGTAAGCCATCTTGAAATCTCCAATATATTTGGAAGGTATTGGTCATTCATCTACTTTTTCTGATTGATGATTTTATGATATCATCTGGAATAAAGTCTTGGACTCATCACTATTCTAGTATTCCCACTATTTTGTCCAAGTATCTAGAGGAACATTATTTGGCTTTGAATATTTATCATATTTTTTCTCTATTTTCCAAGCTTATCATTGTATCTGGCACTAGCTACATATTTCCATGTGTCTTTCTTAGAGATCAACAAAGCATTATTCCTTTGATATTTTTTCAGTGAAAAACAAAAAAAAATACATTACATTATGATGCATTTTTTAATAGTTTTTAATAATAGAATAATTTGACATTTTGCTACATGCAAGAAAATTGTACTTCAATTTCTTCCCAATAATATTCTTTCATATTTGATGGTACTTTATTCTACTTTATATCCTCCACAACTAGTTTCTTTTTAAAAATCTTCTTGATTGTATGAGAAGTAGAAAAAATAAACTTGTAGGTAATTTAACATTAGCATGCACATATACATATAAACGAAAAATACTCATACTTCTATTAGTAATTTCATATATTTTTTTTATATTAGATACTTCCTTTTCTATTTCTATTGTAAGATATGGATTGTAAACAGCTATAAAATAGCAAGCCATGAAGCCAACTGCCCTTATTCTATTAAGGAGTTGGAATAGCTGTTATGATTGTCAAGGTGAGAAAAAGGACCATTCCATACATATCAGGAAAGGGGAAAGCCACGAGAATCTTTCTACCTTCATTGGTTAACTTGGAAAGGTGCAAGCCATATAAGATCAGACATTTTCTCGTCAACTCAGAGCGGGAGGGATTGGTTCACGAGTCTTTATAATACATGTACTAATCCCCCCTACATCTTCCACTAATCCCCCCTACATTTAAAACTTAGTAACGCAAACATAATTTTAATTATGAATGGTCATGTTGGATTAATAACAGAATCATAGTTAGTTATTAATAATAATTATTAGATTTTAAACAAAAACATTTATTTATATTTTTATGCATAGTTCTAAATTAAATTAATTATAAATGACAAGAAAAAAACTAATAATACATGTAGTAGTAAATATATGTAAGGCATATACTAATGTCGAGTGAGTCAAATGAAGATTTTATTATAACTTTGCATGCAAATAATAGATTGTGAATATCTAACCATTGTCGATGCTGTAGTAGTAATGTATGTATCTCCTAAGATGGTTGGGACAAAGCTAACAATACTAGCTAGTACAGAATGAGACAAAGATGAAATATTAGTGGTAGACAATACGTATATCTCAAGATGAGGTGATGTCAATGTATCTTCTATACATGTAGGTAAATGTGAAGAAATATTTGTAGTGTTGTTGTCACTGAATAAATTTTAAATTCATCCTTCGTGAACTATTTATTAACTTCTTCTACCCCTCTCCATGGATTGAGATACTAGGCCACTTGAATTGTCACCTCTCATATATAATTTAAGTTTCATTAACATCAAAAAATGGGAAGACATGAAACAAATATAATGAATATGTCATACTAAGACAACATCATGAAAAACATATTCATACGTACATTTGTGATTTTTTTTAAAATTTAACACTCAAATTGTAACAATTACAAAATAAGTAATATAGCTCAACATCGAAGTCAAAAAATGTCTACTCATCATTGGAAATTTCAAACAAATCATATTCATCTAAATATTCATCATCATATGATCGTGTATTTAATTCTTCCTCATCATCTTCTTCAATATGTACAACATTAATATCTAAATAGTTTTTATCTTTACCGACAAATGTTTTAGGTCCATCATCTGTCATAGGATTGATTAGATGAATTTCCAAAATATCCTTTTGAAATGTAGGTACACGTGATGAGGTCACTATGATAGTAATTTCAACAATTTCCACAGCTGATCTATGTTTTATTTTATAAATAGTCCACCAGTCACCAATATTTCTTATTATGGTTGGATAAGTGGTAAAACACACTTGTTATGCTTGTACCATAAGAATGAATGACTCATACTTATGATAATATTTATTATCGTACACATCTACATGGTTGTATTCATGATGAATTCTAGTATCTAAATTTGAAATGTGATCAAATCATTTCTACTTAAATAAAATTATTCTCTTAATTAGTAAAGTAGGATACTCCAAGTATAGAATTTCAATCAATCGACTATGAAAGTCAATATTAGATGCAATAGAATTAGACCTCTTAATACAACACCACTATTCATTAAAATCTAATTTGAACTATATTTCAAAGTATACAATTTGTATCCATATACATATGTATAGGATACATCTGTAAATTTTATAATAGCCTTTTTGCTAGATCATTTATTTGTCTATTACATATATTTGATGATATAAAATATACCTAAAAAAGGAAAAAAAAATAAAATCAAACTTATATACTGTGGCACTTTATTTATTAGAAGAAAAAATAATAAGTTATATACTAATAAATTTCTTAAACCAAGATGTGAAATCTTTGTCAAGCTTGGCATCAATCACAATATCATCAATATGTAATTTTCTTTGTCTTAATTTCTTAACATAAATTTTAAAAAAATAAGATTTAAATTATTTTAAATATTAAAATAGGTATATCACATACCATGAGAAAGAATTTTATGAAATACTTTTAGCATTTCATAAAATTTTGTTATTACTGATTTTAGGATATTGTCAGTGACATCCAGATTGAAAAAATGATCAATAATATGATTTAACATGGCTTGACATATATAGTTGGGATTGACATATTTCATTATAACATTTGAATTAACACTGCTATGTACATAATACTTTGTAATTTATGGTATAACTATTTATTAATATTTATATCAAACATAATAGTTTCTAATAAATATATTTTTTGTAAGATGAAATTGTATAGTGTCCACATTTGAAAACTATGTTCTGATATTTATGGTTATTACATGGGTATTTTTTTTTTGTTTCATTGATTAATTGAGGGTGTTTTTCAGCAAAACCAACAAACTCCTCAATCACCATTACACACTTATCAGTCAAAAACTCATCTCTTAATCTTACATTTATCCATTCATGATTAGTTTATATAATATTTTTCATTCCCATTATAAATAATACCAATGCATATTTAATAATAATAATGTAGATAATAATTTATTTGCTCTAAAGTTATAGTAACTTATTTATGACATTATATAAATATCATAAATAAGTTATTGTCACACTCCTTTGTTTTGTATGATATATTTTTTCATTTTAATAAATGTTGGATAGGGTGCTTCCCCATCAAAGAGACACCATGCATGCTTCTTGTTAAAAATGAAAGTTTCCTAAATTTCTATTTTTTTTAATTTTAGGATATGATAAATTTATCTCACTTTTATGGTGCACCATGTTCCACACATGCAAGAAAACAAAAAAAAAAAACAAAAAAACAAAAATAGCAATAACTATAAAATAAAATATCAAAGCTTAAAATAATAAGTATACATTATCATTAGTAAAATATATATTCAAACATGAATATAACTATATAAAACCTGGTCAACCCAACTTGAGCATACCCAACAAATAGTATCTTATATATTTGTGAATCAGATTTTGCATATCATGGTTAGACCGCATTTGATGCAAATTTAAATAGTATCTTATATATGATGTCTGTTATATTTGTGAAATGAAAGAACATGCACAATAAAAAATAATTATTTCCAAGGATGAATACTTTAATAGGGTGATGAACACAACCACAAAGGAGTATAATGTTGACTAGGTTGATGGGTGATGCAAGTTTCTAATTCAAAAATAATGATGTATCAAGTGTTCAAAAAATTCATTAATGTCAAATAGCGACATAATAATTTTCCATTTCAAAATCAGAAATGGAATCTATTTATGTCACCAAATTCTAAAATGGATTTGCTGCCCGTTTCTAAGCTAATTGAAACAAAATTCAATTCTATCGTAATTTTTAGACAATTATTATTTTCAATAATAAATACATGTAAAAAAATAATTTTCTATCACTAAATATCACACAACTTTATTTGCAAACATCATCATGTGATAATAGTGATGAAAAGTTAACCATTTCAATTTTTGTCTATAATTTTGTTTCTAAGTCCGTTTCTATCTGTTGTATATAATTTATTTTGATTATTTATTTTGCATAACCAAATATATTTTTGTTTTAATATTTGTATGTAAGTACAAAAAAGAAATTATTATGAGATTGAGAATACAGTAATAGCACAATAACAGGGGTCTCGCTGACCAGGCCGAAAAAAATTTTGGAATAGAGCCTGGCTTGTCCGAGTGATCCGACCTGCTACGGTTAATTAAACCGAGAAACTGTTATAAATAAATATATTTTTTGTTTACTATTTTCATGTTCTACGAATTCTCTTCTGTTGGACTATTTTTCTCTGATCTCTCTCACTCTCACTCTCTCTCTGTGATTTTCTTCCCGATTACTGCACATGCTATAAGAACATTCTGATTTTGGTTCTAAATTATAAACGAATAAGTATTTTTTTGGTGGATGTCGCTAGTCATGTGGAATGACTAGTGAACCATGTTATTTTATGTTTTCTGTTGTGGTTTGTGTTTGTGCTGTAGTTTTGTATATTATCATGGTTGTGAATATATATCATTTGTTGTTTCTTCTTTTTCTTATTCTTCTGAATCTATAAAATTATAAACTTTGCTAGCGAAATTCTCACCACTATTTTATATGAAATTATACGCACGTTCAAATAGGGATGAATTATTATTTTGTTTCAAAATTTTGTAGCTAAGTTTTCTTTTCATTTCTATTCCATTTCTAACTTTAGAAATGAAATTGAACACCACTATTTTTCATTCTATTTTGTCATTTTAATGTAATGTATGTACTATATGTGTGTGTGTGTGTGTGTGTGTGTACAATATATACATACATACATACATACATACATATATATGCATGCATGCATGTATGTATATATATATATTAGATATTGTATGTTAGTCCCAAATAATTGGAATAAGGCTTAATTGATGTTGATGATGATAGATATTGTATATATACAACCTATGTGTGCATTAATATATATATTGTTAATATGAATAATATAAAAATACAAAATAAAAAATTTGAAAATATTTGACTTTTAAAAATATGGGTCAGATCAGGACCTCATCAAACTCTCAGCCTATTTCTTGAATTTTAAAAGAATATAGTTCCGATTGTGATCACGTTTGACCTATGGCCATTTTCTTAAATTTTTAAAAACATAAATATGATCTCAACTCTATTTAACCGAAAATACTTTTTGAAAAAATGAAGGATCTTCTTTTTTAAATGCTTGCGTGGTATGGGATGAGCATTTTCATAATGATATATTTTAGCATATCAAAAAATAAATATTATATATATATATATATATATATATATATATATATATATATTTGTCTCCATCCTCACTCTCTCTCTCTCTCTCTCTCCATCCCTCACTTTCTCTCTCTTCATCCCTCCCTTTCTATTTTTTTTTCTCTCTCTCCATCCTATCTCTCCCTTTCTCTTCGTCCTCTCTCTCTCTCTCTCTCTCTCTCTCTCTCTATGACTGTGTCTCCATCCTCTCCCCCTCTTTCCCACCCTCCCTCCCTCTCCCTCTTTTCCATCTCTTTTTCTACCCCCCCACCCACCCCTTCCACACTCTCTTTCTCCCCCTCTTCCCCACTTTCTCTTTCTCTCTCCCTCCCTCGCTTTCTCTTTCTCCCCCTCCTCACTTTCTCTTTCTCCCCCTCTCCCTCACTTTCTCTCTCCCCCTCTCCCTCACTTTCTCTCTCCCCCTCTCCCTCACTTTCTCTTTCTCCCCCTCTCCCTCACTTTCTCTTTCTCCCCCTCTCCCTCACTTTCTCTTTCTCCCCCTCTCCCTCACTTTCTCTTTCTCCCCCTCTCCCTCACTTTCTCTTTCTCCCCCTCTCCCTCACTTTCTCTTTCTCTCCCTCTTCCCACTTTTTCTTTCTCCCGCTCTCCATCACTTTCTCTTTCTCCCTCCCTTTTTGTTTCACCCCCCCCACCTCTCCCTCCCTCTTTTTATCCACTACACACTCTCTCTCACCCTATTATGACACCACCTTTCTTAGGTGTTTACAGTTACAAAATATTTGTTGATTGTGTTTCAACAATGTGTTTCACATAGAGGTGTCAAACGGGCCGGCCCAGCACGGCACGGCCCGTTTTTCACGTGCCCCGCCGTGCTACCGTGCCGTGCCGTGCCCGGCACGGCACGGTTTTTTAAAGTCGGGCACGGCACGGCCCGTGGGCACGACGAGGCCGTGTCGTGCCGTGCCCGGCCCGCTCGGGCATGGTTGGCTTGGACCTGGTCTCCTGGACCGGCTCAACCGGGGTCCGGGTCCCGGGAGCCAACAGCCAAGCACGGGCACGGCCCGTGCTTGGCACTTGGCAGATTATAAAAAATTTTTTTTTTTTTTATTTTTTTATTAAGTTTCTGTTTATCTGTATTTAAGTTTATGTAATAAATAAAAAATAAATTTTTTTGTAAAAAATATTACATTTAAAATTAAATGTAAGTATGTAAAAAAAAATTAGAAAATTTATTTTTTTTTTCAATTAAGTTTAGCATATTTTAATATTATAATGTATTAATTAAATATTAAGATTTAAAGTTAATAAATTTTAAAAAAAATTAAAATCTTAAAATAATAAATAAATACATTAAGTTAGTAAAAATTTTAATTAAAAAAAATTTAAACTACGCAAATAAAAATTACCATTCATGCTTTTGAAACCAATACTCCGAAAAAAAAGTATAAGTTTTAACTTCAACACAACGTATAATACAAAGTACAAACAAAGCGTATAAATAAAAAAAATAAAAAAATATCGAAAAAAAAGAGCAGATGAGCATCAATCGTCAAGCGGCATATAATGAGAATCATCAGCCGCAACATCAAGATCAGTATCATATGGGTCATCATCATCGGCAATCAGCTCCTCCGCCATCGTAGTGGATGTGGATGCGACTGCAGTGTCTGTCACAGTCCTAGCTTCAGCACGATCACTGATGCTAAATCTCGATTTCTCCCAATCCTTCAAACATGCCAAGGCCTCAACCATATCTGGACGTAATCTCGATCTCCTATCCGAAATCACGTTCACTGCAACAGAAAAAGCAGACTCCGATGCTACGCTCGACACCGGAGGAGTCAGTAGATCCCGTGCCATCCTAGATAGCACGGGATAGGCGGACTCATATGATTTTCACCACTGTAATAAATCAAGATTCTTATTGTCAGAAGGTGATAGGATTGAGCAGTAATCGGTATCTAAGTACCGAGACAGCTCGCTCCTATGTGAATGTCCACCCCTACGTTTCCCCCTCGCTAGGTTAATGGAATAAGCGTCATCTCCGAACAAGGTATAAGAGTCCGTACTCACAGTCTCAACACCACCACCACAATACCTAGTATCGTAGTATGTGAACAGGTCTGTCAACTTCTCGTAAATGAACCCTTGAGGTGGCTCTTCCAGGTTCATGCACGAGGAAATGAAAGTCAGGGTGTTTTCAACCCCTTCCACCTTAGCCCTAGGGTCCATGCATGCTGCGAGGCAATAAAGAGATGGAATGGTGGACCAGTACTTCAGGTACTTGGTCTCCATCTCTACAACCATATGGCTGAGCGTCGGGTCCGCTCGATTCATCCTAAACATGCTACTAATGTTGCATATGCAACGGAGTGCAATGCAAGTGGTGGGCGTATAAACCGACGAACACATGTTCGTCGTGTCATAAAATATCTTCAGGAATTTCATAAATGAAATTCCTGAATCCCAGTCAGTGTCGTCAACAATAAGTTCGCCACTCTTACTATTGACGTAGTCGGATATCACGTGTTCGTATCCAACACATGATTCCAACATCAGGTACGTGTAATTCCAACGATGTCTCACATCAGATTGGAATTTCTTCTTCTTAAGATTCGCAGACAAACAGAGATTACCAAACTCTTGTAGTCTGCGAGGAGTACGAATATACTTGAGTGCATTGCGTATATTTTCCAACGCGGGGGAACACACCTTCATACCCGCTTGAACTATCAGGTTAATAACATGACACATGCATCTGACATGAAATATCTCTCCTAAAGGTGCGTCTCTAATATTCCTAACAAACATATTGATCGCTACTCCATTATTCGCAGCATTATCGAAAGTGACACTAAAAATTTTATTTTGAATTTTATATTCCCTAAATATTTTCATCATACACTCAAAAATGACCGGGCCATCATGAGGATGAAGAATCTCAGTGAATCCTAATATTTTTTTTATTTATTGTCCAGTTTGAATCGACATAATGACTTGTGATACATGCATAAGAAGAATCATCGTGACATATCCATATATCGGACGTCACGGACACCACTCCACTAAATGCCAAAAATTCCTTAATTATTTTTTGTTTTTCTAACTTATATATCTTTAGTATGTCACTCCTAGATGTGGACCTAGGAATCCTACGATAGGATGGCTGAAAATAAGTCTGCATGATGCGGACTACCCTCGGATCTTCCGAAAATCTGATCGGAAGACCCATCAATGTGATGAGCCTGGCCATGCCGTCCCTACCCAACTCGCTGGAGTATACGAAGGGAGTAAACTTTGAGACTGAACTCGATCCAGTCTCAAAAAATGTAGTGCCAAGTTGGGTTTGCCTAGGATCTAACGGTCCATGTTTTTTGGAGCATATTTCAGCATGCCTCTTTAGGTGCCCAGTCCCACATGTACTCTTGCATGTTAAAAGTCGCATATAATATTTGAACTGTGCCATTTCATGTTCCTCACCCCTAACATCTAATTGTGTTATGATTTTAAAATGTGTCCAAACTACAGAAGTCCTCCTAGTTTTTTGTTTTTTAGAACTTTGGGCTGAGATGACAGGAGAAACCAAAGTTTCAGGAGCCACAGACATTTGTGTAACACTAACATTTTCATTTTCCAAATTTAAATATGTGTTAGGTGAATTTGTCATTTTTAATTTTTCGTACGTTTTTCTAAAGAGAGAAGCTTTAGAGAGAGAAAATAAAAAAAAAGTAAATTATATTACCCGGTAAAAGCAATGAGGTCACTCACGTGCAAGATTCACCGCAGGAAGCTTTGATGTTCAAAACTCAAGTTGAGTTTCACGAAAATCCAAGCCGAAATCAAAATCACGAGGGCCGAGAGAGAGAAGCACGGTTTATGTGAGAGAGAGAAAATATTGAGAGGATTTATGTTTTTGAAAAACATAAATTTTATAGGGAGGGGGGTAGATTTTATAGGCTAAATAAAGTTTTTTTTAAAAAAAAAATTTTTTTTTTATTATTTTTTTGAATTTTTTTATTATATTTAAGGGGCAGAATCATGAGGACCGTCGGATTCTGCCCCCTAGCCGTTGGAGTCGAATCCAAGGGCTGAAAATCGCTCAAAGTTTGAAAATTTTTTTTTTTCCGTTAGAAATTTCGAATTTCTCGGTTTTCGGCAGAAAAGACCGAGGGTCGGGTCTGTTTGGACCCGACCCGCGGTCTTTTTACCGGGGGGGCCCGGATGGGTCGAGTCACGACTCAGTGAGTCGTGACTCGTGACTCGTGACCGTGAGTCACGACTCACGCCACGGCACGCGTGGCATGCCGCCAGTGCCACGCATGCCTGCGGGACCGACACGGGATGGACTCGTGCCGGCGTGCCGTGCCTAGGCACGAGCCGTGCCGGGCCATGCACGGCACGATACGTGCCTTGCTTCACCCGGGCACGGCACGGGCCCGGGCACGGTTTTTGAACGTGCCGGGCCGGCAGGCACGGCCGAACCGTGCCGTGCCACGTGCAGGGCCGGGCCGACCCGGCCCGTTTGACACCTCTAGTTTCACAATAGTTATAATTGTATATTTTCATACATATTGCAATATATATACACACACATATACATATACATACATACATACACACACATATATATATATATATCATGGTATGTAATCCAATATGTATCATGATATGTTGTATATATCATGATAAATGGTGATATTGTTATAACTTATATATATATATAATTATATATAAATAGTTATATACATATAGTTATATAAAATTATATATACAATTATAGTTATCTAATTGTATATATATTATTATATTAAATATATATACATCTTATATATAGTTATATATATACATATTGTGTTATATATAACTATATATGTATAACTATGTTTAACTACATGTATATAACTGTAACACATATATGACTATATATTATAACTATATAACTATATGTATATGTGTGTGTGCATGTGTATGAATGTCATTTGATAAATAATATGCGAATGTGCTTATTTGGTTGCATCATGCATGTCATATAATTTTTGAATGTAATTGTAAATAGTATATAGCACACAAAAACAAACAATAGAAATGGAAAATTCTGTTTCTAAATCCATTTCTAAATAGAAACAGATTCTTGCAAATTTTTGATCATCCGTCCTTAATTTTGGTTTCGTGCATTTATCTTTCATTTTTTTCATAAAGGACCATGGTGCTAGGAATGGTCATAACATTGTGAATAACCTCTTATATTGTATATATCTTCAACACTAGGTAATGGCTATAATAGTAGCATCGATCTTTCTTAATTACTATATGGCCATGGCACTTAGTAATGGAGATGACACCTAGAAGGTATTTCATGTGTATCCTATGTCTATGGTATGAGGAAATAGCCATGGCACAAAAATTAGTTTTCAAGTATCTCAAGTATTTGCATTGCTATGAGTGACCATGATGCTAGCCTACACTTCTATGTTATATCTTATAATCATGACACTTCAAAGATACAACGACAATGGCAATTGGTTTGAACATAAAGATTATAGTTTTTCATTCTTATGAGAACAAGAATCATAGCCTTGAGGAATGGTTATACTCAAGCAATACCTTCTATAGCATTTCATATTTTAAAAGTTATGCTATTGAATAATTATCATGACTTTGACTTGAGTAATTTTGACTATATAATTATCTATAGCTCAAAATTCCTTCCTTTGTAAAAAGGTCATGGCCTTAAGTTGAGACTACTGAGTCATATAAAAAATAAAGTCGAAGTACTAGAAAATGATCATCACTTTTAGTACTAATGAGGTACTTTGTTTCTGCAATGTAAAATTAACATCATAGTTATTTAAATTTTATGTGATAAGTATGGTTATAGCTCTATGATGATATTATAGCCACAAAGAATGTATTACATAGTGGAAGGATTATACTAAATAGAAGATAGAATCATGAAATACAAATATTGTCATGACTAGTTAGGTAGAGTTTTGGCTATAAATGGTTGTTTAAACTATGTGATAGTCCATAGTATATTTCTCAACAAAATACATTCAAAACCAATTAATTTCATGACTATTTATCAAAATCTACCAAAACTTTGAAGTCATGAAATTGATCTATAATCATCCCATTTCAATGCCTACATATCATCATAATTCACAAAATTTATAAAAATATTTAGTAGTTTGAACACCAAATAAAATGAATAAAAAGGCTAGGTAAGCATTGAAAAAGAAATCATGGCTTCCAAAGAAGAAAAGGTCAAATAATGAAGCATATCTAAAGTAAGACTGATGGAAGAAACAATTAAGAATAAATAAAAATAATATATTAAAAGGCTAGCATGCACTATGGATTATAGATGAAGGAAATGAATTATTTATGGTCTAGTTATGGATATTAAAAATAGAGCTGCTTGGGAGGCAACCCAAAAATTTTTTTTTGCTTGTGTGATGTAATGAATATAATATATCCATCACATAAATGATTTTGCACACTCAACTTTCCCATGTTTATAGTCATGAAACTCAAACTCCACCATGACTATCAATATGCTAGTATAAGTTACTCTAGTATTTTGAAATACTATGACCCTCAATTCTAGTCGTAGAAAAAAAAATATTTTTGAGATGAAGTAGAATTTTGTTTATTGAGAAGAACTTAATGCTAAGGGATGAGTAATAGTTTAGAGTGTAAGTTTATTCACAATTTAAATTACTAAATATTTTTTACTATTTTGGTGATATTAGATGATGTGTAAATATGAAAATGAGATATAATTGGATCAATTCATGACTTTAAAGTTCTGGTGGATTTTTATGAATAATCATGAATTTGATAAGATTTTAAGGATTTTGGCTACTTGGTAAATTATATATTATTGAGTAGTTTTGGCATCCATTATTGACTAAAACTTTGTCGAATTAATCATGCAAATCTTTGTATATCTTGGCTCAACTACCTCATTAGCATAATCCTTCAACTATGTAATAATTCTTTGTAGTTGTGATATTGTCATGAAATTGCAACCATACTTATCTCATAACAATTAAATAGTTATAATATTATTTTCATATCATAGTAACTAAGTACCCCAATAATACTAAAATTCATAACAAGGATTTGCAGTCTCAAATCAAAGTTATAGTCTTAACATAAAGTTATAACTTTTGAGATATAAAAAGTTACAAAGCCAAAACTACTTAGGACAAAGCCATACTAGTTATCTAGCATTATGACTTTTGGACACAAAAAATATTATAGAGAGTAATTATTTGAGTATGGTCATCCTCCAAGTCTTGCCTCTTGTCCTCAAGAGAAAGCAAAATCATAACTTTTATATTTGAACTAATTATCAGCACCTTGACCTTTTGCAATGTCGTGTCCATGTGATATATGAGAAAGGTCAAGGCTAATACCATAGCCATTCCAAATGTCATAGTCATATTATATACATGATAGGTCATTCCCAACATCACAGCCTTTCTTAGTGTTGCGACCATATTATATACAATAGAGATTATTCCTAGCATCATGGTGATATGCTAAATGAGAGAGACTAATGCCAAATTCACTATCATTCACAATGTCATGACTTTGTGTTATATATATAATAGACCCAAGTGATGGATACTTCATAACATCATAACTTAGTGTTATATAAAGATTTGGATATATATCAAAGTCACATCCACTTTCTAGAGTCATGACTTTGAACTCAAGAGATGAAATCCAAAGTTATGGCATCTTCCAAAAGCAACAAATTTCTACTTAAAGAAATGTAGAAATATTAGAGTATAAAATAGAATAGACAAGGAATTCAAAAGTCAAAGGGCAGGAACTAACCCTATAGCCTATGAGCCATTTTCACACTCCCTAAAAGATCAAAAAGCAAGCAAGGGACACAAGACAATAGCTAAATCATAGAATTGGTGGTGTGACTCTCAAATCCCCTTCTCTAGGGTAGTTTTAAGAAAATCAATCAAAATAATGCGGTATTGGTTTTATATAATTTTGTTTATATGATTTATAATTTATAATAACAATAAATTGTATAATAAAAATTGATTGCAATGGTATTAAATAAAAATAGGAATTAAAGATTTGACTATTTGTTTTGTAAAATTATGTGAGTTATTATTATGGATGGTGACAAGTAAACTATAAGACTCACCCATTAAAAGATTATGAAAGAAGTGAAAACTCTTCCAATTATGATGTGTGAGACAAACCTATATATTAATACTCAAAATTTGGATATGTTAATCATTGTGAGTATGGTGCTCATGAAGCCAAAAATACAATCAATTTTACATGTATTAGAAGAATTAATTCTTAATACATATATATATTTTATAGAATATTCTTCTGAGGGTTTCATATTTAGTGTGTGAGTCACATCGTCGCCATGGAGGATAATGATTAGTAATTTAGAGGATATGTTCGCATGTATTATGATTCATAAGGTGGTGAAAGCCCTTTGAGCTATTTTCATTCATATGATTCTCACTGTTAAAACTTGAGTAAAGTATATATTAATTGTGTGAGTGTGATACTTATGAGGCTAAAAGTAAAAATTATAATAAACCATGTTAGTTCAAGTCTTTATGATACCTAAGGCTAGAGAAAAAAAATATACATATAAAGTAACTATCAAAGGCAGTTGATGGGATACCTAAAAGTTGTGGTATTATGAATGACCCTCAAATAGAGATAATTTGTTGTTTTGGTGGTAATGTACTAGATGGATAGCTAGGAGGAGATCATATTTGAGATTAGATTAATAGTGATAACAAACTTATATGATGTTGGGGAAAAGAGTCATTTCACAATCACTCAACATTCATTCTATATCCAAGCTTAATATAACTCAAATTATTTGAATATGCATCACATAAATTAAGTGAACAAATCCTAGAATCTAAGATTCATATCAAAATTCACAATTATCTCCTTTACTAGAATTATATTGTATTAATGGTAGTTGACCAAACTACTAATATAATACCTATAAGATCGATTTCTTGACAAAAGTCATCTTTACTACTTATATGACTTGTATAATTACAAATCGTTATTGATGAGATATTCTCGTCAATAAGTTTTTGGGGCATTGTCTAACCAATAAAATTGAATTACATAATAAAGTTGTAATATGGAGTATTATCGTACCTCTTCTTGATCTTTTCTCTCTCCCAATGCTCTTTTTTCTCATCTTCTAACTTTTTCTTTGGTGCACTAAGTGCATCTTTTATAGCATTGGGTCTCACTAGTGATTTTAACATCTTTAATGAGCTCAATGTCATGATGTCGAGTTGATGTTATGATACAGTATTGATTTGAATTGATTATGTATCATCACATCATTGGATATCAAGGAAAATGGCATGACAGTGTTATGTATTTGAGAGGATAATGTGGTAATGCAAAAAAAAATTTACAATTACAATTAGTCATCCCTTTAAGAATGATGTCATGATGTTAATATAATGTGATGACATAAAATAAATTCACATTATGCAATTTTAATTATGTAACAATAAAGTCACGAGTTTGAAGATAAGTCATGACTTCATATTATCATTCAAGCATTGTCACAATTTCAGATATCATTTGATGTTGCTACTATGATTTAACATTTTAGATATCAAAATGTCAAAATAAGGTTGTGGTTGAAAATATGTATTGGAGCAGATGTCATAATAGCTCAGAAATATTTTCAAGACCCAAAAAAAAGTATTGCAATGTAGAAAGTTGTTCCGAGTGTGTGGTAGAATCATGATGTATACTAAATGTCATGGCCTATATGTAGAATCATGACCAAGAAAAGCTTATCATGACTTACTTAGAAGTATGTTCTAGTGGTAACAGTGTCACAACCTTTAAAATGTAATGTCTTTACTTCGTTCTTCTATACTTCAATTATATTTTCTATCAAATTTATAATTTATGCTAAATCTATATCCAATTTTATTACTTTTCATTAAAAATCCTCAAAAACCTATTTTCATAAAATCAATATCCTTTTGGCCTTATTCTCATTCAAATACCATGTGAAATGAGATGAAAATACCCATAAAAATATGATACTTTCAATGTAGAACAAATCCTCATGCTTTGATATTTTCTCATCCTTGAGCAAAGAGAATTTCTCACTCTCATGGTTGCTCCTTCTGGTCAAATGAGGATAAAAAAATCAAATATAAGATATTACATAAGTGAGAAGATAGGTAGCTTTCTCAGGTCTTTGCATCAAACTCCTTTAGTAGAAACTAAACTTTAGTCGGCACAAATTATGACATGGATATAGAGCACTTCCTTGTGTTTTTCTTGTTGCTCACTACCTAATCCATCATTCTACAAATGATATTACACACAGCTTGTCTTGCTTCCTATTGATTGAGTTGAGGGTTTTTCAAATGACCCCTATGCATAGTACTTATTATTTTGATTCACATTGCACATCCCCAAATCTTCTATCTACATTTTTTTTTCTTAAGTTAACAAGTTCTTCCATCTTTTCATCTATTTTTTGTACCATTCACCGCCACTATTGAAGATGGAAGTGTAGAGCATGCCAAAAGCTTCATACCCATCACACCTGTCTCTTTATATGGGACATGAATAGCTCTTCATTTTCATTCAGATGAATTCTCCACAATGTATCATGTTGCTCCACCTTAAGTTATTTTGTATATAAATAGAGCGACACTCTCTATAAATGTTTAGTCCTAATAGGACTACAACTAATTTGATATGTTTAATAAGTCAAGATAGTGTCTTAACTTATCCGGAGTGATAGGTTTGGTAAACATATCAGCTGGATTATCAGAGGTTCCAATCTTCTTCACTTTTATCCTCTTCTCAGATTGAAGGAATGATACCACACATCATTGTACTTTGTCCTCTCATGGTGTACTTGTTCTTTTTGCTAAAAAAATAGAGCCGAGTTTATCACAGAACACCATTTCAACCTCTATAAAGACCAAGTTCCTTGAGAAAATCCTTCATCCAGATCTCTTCCTTTGCAGCTCCAAAGAGAGCCCTACGCTCTACTTTAGTGGAGTATGGAGTGATAGAAGATTGAAGAGTGACTTTCCAACTAACTATAGAACTACATATAGTGAATATATAACAAGTCATAGAGCAAGTCATAGATCGTCCACTGTCAACATCTCTTGCATAGTCAGAATTAGAATATCCAGCTAACATGAGTTCAGATGAATTACCAAATATCAGACCTACACCAGATGTCCCCTTGAGGTACCTAAGTATTCTTTTTATAGCTTTATAGTGCTCTTGACCAAGGTTTATCATAAACCTACTCACTAAACTAACTACATGAATAATATCAAATTGGGTGCACACCATGAGATACATGAGGCTCCCGACAACACTAGAATAAGGAACCTTAGACAATTATTCCTTATCAATTTTAGATTGAGGATAGAACTCCAATGACACATGGAGGTTTAAAGCATATGGCATGGATAGAGGCTTATAAGGAGCCATTCTAAATCTAGATAAAATTTTATGAATATATTATTTATGTGATAGAAACAATTTTTGTTTAGCTTTATCTCTGAATATTTTCATGCCTAGAATTTTTTTTCCCCTCCCAGATTTTTCATATCAAATTTAGAACTAAAGAGATTTTTTAGTTCTTGAATGTTGGGTTTATTTTTAGTAGTGATAAGCATATCATCTATTATATAATAGTAAGTAGATATATAACTCATCCTTCTGCCTTCTAAAATAAACACAACAACCATGGTCACATCTACTGTATTCATGACTAGTTATGTAATAGTAAAATTTATTGTACCATAGATGAGAATACTATTTAAGTCCATAGAGGAACTTCAAAAGCTTGCACACATGGGTTTCTTTAGATGATACCTCAAATCCATCAGGCTGGCTCATGTAAATTTCTTTATCTAGATCTCCATGAAAAAAAAATAGTTTTGATATCTAGTTGCTCGAATTCAAGACTATGATGTACCAATAATGCTAGAAGCATCCTATTTGAGGTATGTCTAGAGAGAATATCTCAATATAATCTACATCTTATTTTTAACTGAACCCCCTTGAAATTAGACATGAATTTTATACCACAAGCACTGCGGTATCTTTTTTCTTTTTTAGAACCCATTTACAAGAAATTATCTTTCTTCCCTTTGGTTTAGGTACAACAACCCAGGTACCATTCTTATGAAGAGATTCAATCTTTTCATTAATGACAACTAACCATGACTCATATTTAGGACATTTATTAGCATCCCTGATGGAGAATGATTTAGGAATGCCAATTTTTTTAGCATCTTGTAGGGAAAACCCTACAAATTCATCAAAGCTAAATCTTAAAGGAGGGCCTACATATATCCTCCTAGGTCTATTCTTAGCAATACTATAGGGAATATACATTTCAGGTGTTGGTTTAGAATCATGTTTAAAAACATACTCAACATTATATTCATGATCATTTGTTGATTGTCTAGAGACAAATTCAGACATCCTTCCTGGAATCACATAATTAGATTTCCACCTTAAGTTCAGATTGAGGAACTTTAGATAACTAAATAAGACTAGTTACTTGTTTTAGGATGATAAATTCATCAAAGGTAATACTCCTAGAAAGGATTACTCTCTTTTTAGTTGGTGACCAGATACAAATCCCTTGACTCCATTTTCTCCTACAAATATTTTTTTTCTTGCTTATAGTTCAAGTTTACCATCATTTACATGATAGTAGGCAACACAGTCAAATATATTTAGGGTGGAATAATCTATAGGTTTACTAGACCATACGTCAAATAGAATTTTGAAATCAATTTCACTATGTGGTGATCTATTTATTAGATGACATGTATATTAATAGCTTCAGGCTGAAATACTTTGCCTAAGTCTGATTAAAAAATCATACATCTAGTTCTCTCCAAAATAATTTGGTTTATTCTTTTAGTAATACCATTTTGCTTAGGAGTGTCCCTAATTATTTTATGTCTAGCTAAAATTTGTCATTGAAGAATTCCTCAAATTCAGATGAATAGAATTCTAGATCATTATTTATTCATTTTAGTTTAACCTTCTTAAGTGTTTGATTTACTACTAATCTAACCCACTGCCTAAATTTTCCAAAAGTTTCAAAATTATGTTCCATCATGAATATCCTAGACATTCTGAAGTAGTCACCTACTAGACATAAATAGAATTAGGCACCATCAAGTTTTTGGGACCCTTGAAGGGCCCCAATAGTCAACATGGATATAATCTAAAAAGCCTTTTGTGTAGTGTATAGCTTACCAAACTTTGTTCTATATTTTTTACCGAAAACACAATGATCATAGAAATTCAATTTACTATTTTTATGACCAACAAGAAGCTTTAGATCAGATAGGATTTTCTTACCTTTCTTACCCATATGTGTGACCCGCATGTGTCATAATCTGATAAGATCAGCTTTATCTTTAGTTATAGGATCTATTGATGTGATAGCAGTAGCCCCTATCATAGTGGAACCCATTAGTATGTATAGTATTCTACTCTTATACCCTTTCAGTTTGATGTCATCTTCTCGGTGAATATTCAATATTTTTTCACCACCACTAAAGGTGCATCCTTGATCATTCATAATGCTGAGTAAGATCATATTCATAGTCATTTATAGAATGTGTCTTACATCTGATAGGGAGATGATTTAGTCATCATATGTCCTCAGCCTGATTATGTCGACTCTAATAACCTTGCATGGTTGGCTATTGCCCACAACAGCATGACCAGCTTTCTTCATATTGTATCTATTGAACCATTCCAAATGTGTACTGATGTGAATGGAAGCATTATTATCTAGGATCCAAAAGTTAGACTTTGCAACAGTAGTAGAGGTTACCAATACAAGGTCATATTCATCCATGGCATCACATACTATTGTAGTAGTAGGTTGGGGAACAAGCTGACATGGCTAATCAAGTCTCATCTTCTTTTTTAGGCATTTAGTTTTCTAGTACCATTTCTATTTGCAAAAGTGATAAGTGTTACCCTACTTGAAATTTTTCTAGAATTTGTTCTTCTTTTTTCTTGGATGAAATGGGCTGGGGCCTCCTGTTCATTACCACCAATTTTGTAGCCTATTACCTAGTCCATTCAATAGTTGCCATCTACCTTATCTTTCTATAGTGTAGAGTAGGCAAAGCATCCTCTAGAGTAATTTCATCTTTCCCTACTATTAATAATTTCATAAAGTTTTCATATGAAGCTGAAAGAGAGACCAGTAGAAAAAGAGCAACATCTTCATCTTCCACCTTAGTATCTACATGCTTCAAATCAACATGGATGTTGTTCAAATCATCCAAGTACTTCTTTAGTGGAGTCCCTTCATGCAACCTCACTATGAAGAGTCTCTTTTTTAATAGAATCTTATTTGTGAGTAACTTTGTTATATACGGCAACTACAGCTTGAGCCATAAGCCTATAGTAGTTTTTCCTCATCTGCTACCTTAGTTATCACCTCTTCATCTAGGCTCAAAAAAATTGTAGAGTGGGCCTTCTCTTCATGCATTCATGCATCAGCCTATATTATCCCAACAACAACAACAGCAGCATCACAACTATCAACTAGAGGGCTCAATATATCAAAGTTCTTCGGATGTATCTGCATCTTTATTTACCACATACTAAAACCATTCTTACCATTGAATTTCTAAATAGTGGTGTTTAATGTTCTATTTCAACAAAATTCACAGATTGCTAATTTAGAATATCAGTACTAACAACAAAATCAGAAATTCATCAACGTAACAGAAATTGTAACATAACCAAACCCTCTGATACCAATAGTTAGAATTTCTATCTATGTATATAAGTAATTATGCTTAAATATAACATCAATAGATTGTGCATAAAATAATATAACCACACCAGACACTAGTTTTAACATGGTTCACTAGCTGTTCAAAATGACTAACTACGTCCACCAAAAAAAGTGCATAGCACTTAAAGATTTATAAACCCTAAATATTTTAGTATATAATCATGAGAATGAAGAAGAATAGACTGCACACTCATGATTATTGATAAAAGGTATGTATATATATATATATATATATAACAATTAGGATTCTATATGGGGTGTGATTGGTTGGATCTTCATGGTGGTCCGGGTCATGCTCCAAAAATTTCTTCAGCCCACTGACCAGACAATGACTCCCTAATTATCATTCCAATGCCACGTATCTAGTCTCTCAAACATAACATATTAATATTTGCACCTATAAATAAAATAGAGCAATAAAATAAAGGGTAAAGAAAATAAATAACAAAACAAAATATATATTACATTATTATGAGTGTGTCCCATAATTTACCTATCATTATCTGTCATAGCCAAAATGCATAAACCTACATATTCATTAAATTCCTAAATTTTGGTTTTAATTTACATCCATATGCATCAACATCCAAATACAAACATAAACAGAAATATAAACTGATAATTATTTAATTCATCACAACACAAGTGCATTCACCAACTATACATCTCAATTTAGCAGGACATTGGGGAAAAATTGAATGAGACATGCTGAGAGATATCTAGTGGATTTGATGGTTTCCAATAAATGCCCAAGTAAAAATCTTAGCAAAAAATCAAAATTCCAATTGAATATTACTTGTTTTGCCTTAGATTTAGCCTAAATGGGGCTCAGAATTACATCGCTTAGGGTTCTTGGCATGCATAATTCATATTTTCTCTAATCTCCTCTCTTTTCTCTTTAATTCTTCTAAGTGTTGCTTTTATACTTTGGAGATTTGTATGGTAATTATAGTTGAAAGTCATGACATAGGCTTAACATTGTAACTTTATCATTTCTTTGAATTTCCTTTATAACTCTGATATTGTGGCATTGGGAATGGTTATGATTGATGCTTTTGATTTCTATAGTATAAAGTAATGGTGCTTGAATTGGTCATTATTTTTTCTTGGATTTCTAAGTAAACTATCATAGTGCTAAAATTTCCATGGTTGAGATAATTTATCTCTATAACACAAAGTCATGGTATTTGAATTGACTATAACTTTGATATTTTCTCTATGGTGCACAAAGTTGTAGTGCTAGAAAAATATCAATTTAGGGTAGTTCTCTAGAAAAATGAAAATTTTCAACAAAAAATAATACTACAACTAAAAACACTTGGTATTTTGGCGCTATATCGAATAAGTTATGACTCTTAAAATCATAATGACTATCTATACAAATGAGATATTTGGCTACCATTACAATAAAATAATTTTATCATCATAAAGTATTTTAGAGATAATGTGGATGCGACTCCAAAAAAAGATCACGACCATAATAATTATGTGACACAACGAAATCATTATGTCAACTCGGTGGTAAAGTCATGACATACATAAAAGTTATAATTATTCTTTATAGAGTTATGGTCAAGAAAACATGTCACAACTATTTAATAAATAGGATGGAATGTATACTTAAATTATGATAAATGAATTATTATGACTTTCTATTTCTTATCTTCTATTCAAACATTTTCTCTATCGAGTCTATTAATTTCACCCAAAATCACTATGATTTCACCAACGTTTCAAAACAAACAATTATAGTGGAATCTATCCATTAAAGTTTAAATACTAGAATAAGTGCACATGCAAAAAGAAAAACTCATCAAATGACCCAAAAAGTTAATATGTGGATTGTTGAACCAACTCACACACTAAATTAATTTCTCATACCCTAACAATAAATTTACCTTCGAACATCCATACCAAAAGGATGTGTACACATTTAGGATAACTACAACTAGGTTTAAGTGTTATGGTAGACTTTTGTTTTGAAAATGAAGTCTAAAATTTTGGGATTTATTATGAAGTGTATGGATTGTGGTGTAACATGTCTATTCATCAAATTATACAAAAAAATAATTCTTGGTTTACCTTCCAAGTAGTGCTTTGTTTAGCATCTTTAGCTATATTTTCACTAGATCTCCAATTTGTTCAATAACATAATTTGTCTAAGTCATCTTCTCTGTGTGATCTTTTTCTTTGACTTATTTTCCTAATTTCTTTTTCAAATATAATTCATCAGAATATCTTGTTTGATGAATTCTGCCATGAATGCTATGCCATTTTTAAATGTCACAGTATCATTACCTATGGTTTCTTTGGAAAATACCATGACTCTTTTTGTAGTTACAGCTTATGGAATTTGTCTCTAGATCAAATTAGTGGTAGCTTTTCTTTCTTCCATGACTTTCATTATTGTTTTCATGGGTGAAGTCATGCATTTGTGAGGGTGTCAAAACTATTGTTGTCGGCACAATCCTAAAATAACATTGGATGAAGATCTCTCATCCAATATAGCTCCTCAAGTATATGAATCTTACAAGTATATGAATCATTGGATGAATCCTACAAGTAATATAGGAATTTTATAGATAGTTTGATCAACTAATAGTAAACTAATTACTACTCAAGTTGAATATATATACTTTGTTTTTAGAAAGATGCTCAAACTCTAGAGATAGCTCACATCTTTATGCATGATGATATTTATCTAGTATTTAGACAATGTCATGTCTAATTATTAGACTAAGGGTAGATTGGTGTAAAAATACCCATGTGCCATTTTGGTATACAAAGTTTTCATCATCATTAGACTGTCACTATCAAGGATGATTCTCTCATAGTTATCTTATCTATATTCAAAATTGAAGTAATATGTCATTATGTGTAAGGGTCATTCTCACATATATACCTATTAGGTAATATATCATCCATATTTTATGATTACTTTGAATATACATTTCTATTCACCAACCTCAAATGTCTTAAAGATACAAATTAATGTAGCTAAATGTGTTTGGCTTTGTTAGCTCTATACTGATAATTAACATATATCTTCCCACCAATCTTACATATAAAAGTCATTCAATAGAGGGAGACTTGCATGGTTGTCACTATCATACTAGTCTCCCCCACTCACAAGTGTTCCATGAAAAACATGTTCCATTTGTCATGGCCGATACATGACACACATACTATGATGAAACTCTGAAGTTAAATATTCTACTTTACTCTCATATTACTCAAATATTAGTTCTTCTAAAAAGTATACAATGGATTAATCTTAAATATATTCATACTTTTAGTTTCATAAGCACCATACTCATAATTATTAAACTTACAAAAACTTTGAGTCTTCACACATTAGTTTATCTTGAAAGTTAAGATTTAAAGAGATACTACTTCCTTATTATCATACCAGATGAGTGTCCCATGACCTACATGTCATTGTTTATCAAAGCTGACATACAAAAACCTATGTTTTAATGAAATTCTTGAATTTCAATTCTAATTTAGTTTTATGTCCATTAACTTCTAAATACAAACATAAACTCATAATTTATTAATTCATCATAACACAAGTGTATTTATGAATCCTAAATCTTAATTTAGCTAGAAATTGGGGAAAAAATTATGTGAGATGTGTTGAGATATCTCATAGATTTGAGGGTACCCAATGAATACTCAAATGAAAATCAAAATAAAAAAATTTTTATTCTAATTGAAGATTGCTAGTGTGTGCCTTGGTTTTTTCCTAAATGGGGGTCTGAATGCCATTTCCCAGGGTTCTTGGCATGTATGATTCATATTTTCTTTTAATTCCATTTCATTTCTTTTCAATTATTTTAATTAGTACTTTTATACTTTAGGCATCCATTTGATAATTAAATTTAGAAGTCATGACATAGACTTGAGATCATGACTTTTTTATCTCTTCAGATCATATCTAGAGTATTGATGTCGCATTATTGGGAATAGCCATGATGAATATCTTTGATCTCTATAACATAATATCACAACATTGAAATTGATCATGATTTTGGTATTGGATTTTTGAATAATGTGTCATGGTGATGTGATTGTTATGACTGAGATAATTGATCTATTTAATACAAAGTCATGATTTTGGAAAAGTCATGACTAGTATAGTACTTTATTGAATGAAAATTTATGGTAAAAAATTATACTGATTCAAAACACTCGATCTTTTAGCTTTATACCGAATAAGGCATAGTTCTTGAAAAACTTATGACTATTTGTACCAGCAGAGTACTTGTTGTCTATTATGAGGAGATAATAATATCATAGTCATGAAGTTTTTTATAGAAAGTATGGTCACATCTCTATCATTACCATGATAATTGAGTTACATATTGAAATTAGTATGTCAACTCAATCATAAAGTCATGATATACAAGAATACCATGACTATTTTTGGTAGAGTGATGACCAACTTCACTAAATAGTATGTCAACTCCATTGACTTTTCTCCCCTCCAAGCATTTACTCTACCAAGTCTACTAATTTCATCCAAAATCACTATGATTTCACTAATATATGTCACATTCTTTCCAAACAAGAATGTAGTGACTTCTATCTAATAAATATTAAAATAAGTGTACACATAATAAGATAAAATCACTTAAGTACCCAAAAAAGTTGGTATGTGGAGTGCCAAACACTCACTTTTTGTTGTCAAAAAATATCATTTTTTTTCCGAACTTTGTTTCTTTTTGTGTTAGGCTACAAATTGGATAAAGATTACATCCATGTTGGCCTCCATAGTTGCATCCATTATATATCTCATCATATAATTCATCCTATTATATAATATTTTGGCTTGGAACTATAGCTCAAATTTGTGTTGTGGGATCCTCCTTAGTGAGTCTTTAATTCGGTCCCAAGCATTATATAAGGTCTTCTTCACCTTTTGTTTGAAATGGTTAATCTACACCCTCAAATATGATGTGATTTTAGATGGGAAGAACTTAGTCAAAATGCTTGAACTTGCTTATCCAAGTCATCAATTATCCCACTTGATTGATTCTAAAACTAGTTCAATGCCTTGTCCCTCAAAAAATAGAAACAGTCTAAAATTTATTGAATCATTGTTAACTTCATTTATCTTCATAATGTCACACAATTACAAGAATGTCACAATATGATTGCTTGGTTCTTCTAATATTCATCATCCATAATGATATTGTTAGGCCATGGCTATGAAACGCATCTTCAATTCAAAGTGATATTTTTAAATAGGTTACATCTAAATCCTAAAGTAGTTGTCCATGAATATTAGTCTCTAATAATCCCCAAACATTCGGAGGAATAAGCTTTTTGATTGCTTGTTTAACACCGCCTTGGTTGTGTCAATTGATATCATTTTCCTCTAAAATTCATCATCCATAATTGATATCATTTTCCTCTAAATCCTAAAGTATCTCCTAGTACTTTTTATTTCTAGTCCAAAGGCTTTGGATCAGGCTCATGTTTTTGGTGCATATAATTTGTGGCTGCAAAACAAAACAAAAAAGTAAACAAGTACAAAACAAATAGTTATTTAATCAACTAACATAGAATAACTTTCTTTCCAAGTAGTTTGGATAACTAAAAGCTACCCAATCAAAATAAATTCAATTTTTGGTAGCGGCACCAATAACTTGATGGTTCTCAGCATTGCATCAAAAGGTCATTGGATATTTTTATGTGCATTAATTATGTTCCACAAGTATATTGATCGTACAAATAAGAAAATAGATGTACATCTAGATTTCAATCTCATAGGGCTTGGAGTGGCACTTTGATCAAGTTATTATGAATTAATAAAATCACTTAAGTTGATAAGATAGAAATGAGTCTCGGAAAGATACTTAGACTCTAGACATGATTTATTTTCTCATGTATGATAATGGTTCCTCATTGTGGCAATGTTATATGTATTTATTGGATGAAGGTAAAAAAATTATGAAATCGCCAATCACCTTGTTAGCCTTCAAGAATTAATCAAACAATGGTTGTCATCACCATGGATAATCTTCTTGTGATAATGCCTTTGGTATACCTATCACCATTCACTAAAGCTACATATTTACCTAAAAATTAGTGATTTAACAATGACAACTCCTTTCAAACAATATATCACAAATTCACAATCATTCATGACAACACACATCATTCCATAATTATATAAATTAACCCAAGATTCCTAAGTTAGATTGATTTTGGGGAGGAACAATATAATTTGGGAATTATCTTGTCAAATTGTTGATCCCCATCAGTGGTAAGAATTTAAAATCTAGATTTCATTCTAGTTCCCGATTCAATTCATTTCACATTTGGCATTGTTCTATTCCCCATGCAGGCATGGGGTTGGGGTTAGGGGAGGGGGGGGGGGTTTATTGTGCCTCCTCTTGATCTTTTATTTCTCTCTCAATGCTTTTTTTCTCTTTCAACCCATCTCTAGCTACTTATCTCTCTTTCTTTCTTTTTCTATTTATCATTGTATCTCTAAATATATATTTCTCATTGTATCTCTAAATATCTATTTCTCTCATACTCTCTCACTCTTAGACTTTCTCTCCATGCCTCACTCAAGCTTAGTTTCTTTACCTCTCTCTCTCTCTCTCTCTTATTATCTTTCTGACTCTTCCTAACTTACTCTCTCTTTCAATATCTTTCTATTTCTACATATTCTCTCTGCTCTTCATTTTTCTTCCCACTATCTACCTCTCTCTACTATCCTTACCCTTTTTCTATTCAACTCTCTCTCACTATGTGTACCTATCACTCTTTTAAGATGTCTCACTCTCACTCTTCTCTTATGCCCCTCTTTATTATCATCCTTTCTCTTCCTCTCTCTTTCTCCCTCTCTTCTAATCTCTCTCTCACTCTCTCTATGTTTCTTTCTTTCTCCCTCCATCTCTATGCCTTTCTCTATTTCTCTTTGCCCCTCTCTCCCTTCCTTTCACACTCTCTCTTTCTCTCTACCCCTCTTTCCCTCTCTTTGCATTCAACTTTTTATCTCTATGCCCTCTCTCTCTCTCTCTATCTTTCTTTTTTACTATCTCTACCACCCTCCATCTCCATCTCCCTCTCTCTCTTCTTCCATTTTTATGTCTTACTCCTTTTGGCGATCTCTCTCTCTCTCTCTATAATTCTCTACCTCTCTTTCACTCTCTACCTCTCTTTCACTCTCTACCTCTCTTCATGTCTCTTTAATCCTCTCACACACTCTCTCTACTTTAATTTATATACATGTTTATTTCTTATTCCCATTCTTTCTCTATTTATATGCCTATGCCTCTTTCTATTTATCTCTTATCACATCTCTCTCTCTCACTTTCTCTACCTCTCTCTCTCCATCTATTTTTTCCCTTTGCATCTACTCCTCCCTCCCTCTCTCACTCTCTCCAAGTTAATGACTATATACTTCACTATCTTTCTCTATCACTATTTATATCTATATTTATTTCTTTTCCACTCCCTGTATTTCTTTCTCTCTCTCTCTCTCTTTGCATTCCTTTCTTTGTGCCTCTTTCATTCTATATATCTATCTATTTATCAGTAGTTATCTCTCTATCTTAGCCTTACTCTTTCATCATCCTATCTTATTCATTCTTTATGTCTTTCTTTCTCTCTATATCTCTCCCTCTCTCACTCTCTCTTTATCTATCAATCTTTCTATACCTTCATCTCTACCTTCATTCCTACCTCCTGCTCTCCATATGCCTCCATTTCTTTCACTTATACTTGCTACCAATCTCTAACTCACACACACACTCTCTCTTATTCCCTCTTTTTACCTCTCTCTCTCTCTCTCAATGTCTATCTCATCCTTTTTCACTCACTCTTTCTTTATGTTTATGCCTCCATCTTTTATTCACTATCTATTCCCCCCTCACTCTCTCTCTTTATCTCCCTCTTGTCCCACCTATTTATCCATAGATCTTTATACACTCATGTTTCTCTCTCTCTCTCAACCTCCATTTCTATGCCTTTCTCTCTCTCTCTCTCTCTCTCTCTCTCTCTTTCTATGTCTATCTCATCTTCTTTCACTCTTTCTTTATGTTTATGCCTCCATCTTTTATTCACTATTTCTCTCTCTCTCTCTCTATCTTTCTCTTTTCCTACCTTTCTTCATGTCCCACTTTATCTCTCTCTGTTTCTCTCTCTCGCTCTTGTCTCCATCTCTCTAGCACTATCTTTGTTTCCCACTCACCCTATCTATCTTTATCTAGCTTTCTCAATCTATATGCCTCCTTCTAAATGACCTCCTCTTTAAAGTCTCTCTCTGTCTCCCTATTTCTTATTATCTCTCTATCCTTGCCCCTCTTTCTCACTCACTTTCTATCTCTCTCTATTTATCTCTTTCTGCCTCTTTTTATGCCTCTCTCTCAACATTACTAGTTCTACTCCTCTCTCTCCTTGCCTTCTTTTCTACCTATTTCTCACTCTTTATCGCACCTCTCACACTTTCTCTCTACATTCATTCTTGTTATCAACTTCTCTCTTTGCTTCCATCTATCAATCAAACTATCTATCAATCTATTTCTCTTTCTCTCACTATATACCTAAATGTCTATGCTTATCTCTCTCTCTCACTATATACCTAAATGTCTTTCTCTATATACCTCTCTCTTTCTCTCAACTTATCTTTATAACTTTTATCTCTCTCTCTCTATTTGACTTAGCTACTCTCTCTCTCTATTTGACTTAGCTACTCTCTCTCTCTCTCTATTTGACTTAGCTACGTTTTCTCTCTCTCTCTCTCTCTCTCTCTTCAACTTAACTTCTCTCTATCTCTCTTTTTGCTTCCCATTATGTCTATTTATCACTCTCAATCTCTACATACCTCTATATGTCTCCCTCTATAAGAGTTTCTCTCTGCCGTATTTATTATTGTCTCCCTCCATTTACCTCTCTTTCTCACTCTCCCTCTCTCTCTCTATGCCTCTTTCTTTTCCTCCATTTCTAATCCTTAATCTCTCTGTCTGTCTTATCTCTCTTTGTTTCCTCTCTACCTTTTCATTCTCTCTCTCTCTCTCACCCTATCTAGTCTCTCTCTCACTCTCACACACTCTCTCTATCTCTTTACATCCTCTTGTTAGTCATTTCACAAAGTACTAAATTTTTAGCAAGTGTATGGGTCTAACAAGCAATATAGTAGGCTCTATGAGTTTTGATTATCAATCCCATGTTGAATGAATTATTGGGCTTGATTAACCAAACACATTAACTAATTGAACTTCTCATTATTTAATCTATGGTGGAGAAAATTTTTATATATTACTCAATGGCATGGGTCTTAGGTTTGTTTTATTTCGTCATATAAGATGGATTTGTTTTCTTTGAAGTTCATGGATGTATATCTTATGAGTTGTTGGTTAAAATATAATATGTGACCTATATATACATATCAGTCAAACTTTTAAAACATATCACCTAGTCACTAGCATCAATTTGTGTAGTCAATATGAATGATACTATAGTCTTTTGTTACTTTTAGATAAATCCTTGAATGCCTATAATATTCCATCCAAAAGAGTGCCACAAATATGTGTTGTTATTTACTTATCATAATCCATCCTAGAGTCACTATCTGGTATTCAAATTATCAAATATTTTTAAATATTGTGGTGGTTGATAATGAAGTATAGATGTGAAAGTAAAGATAATATATATTGATTTCATAATTTTCAGTTTTTTGAAGAGTTTTCATAAAAAACATGAAATTAATAAGTTTTTAGAGGTGTTTAGAAGATCAGATAGATCAGTATCATATTATTTCAATATCTATTCTTCATCAAAACTCTATACAATTATTTGGGTATAATTCTTGTATGCTATGACCCTACCAACAAACTAGCAAAATCATTCAACTATATGAAACAATCTCAACGGCTATGATATTATCATGAAGTACCTTAGTGATGCTTAAGATTGTGGCTAATTTCACACTATCATTATTTTATCTTTACATGGATCAATAATCTCATGTTAGAGTTATTCTATTTTTATGAAGCCGTAACTTTTGAGCTATGGACAATTTAATGAGCCACAACTACTCATGATAAAGACGTGACAATTATTCAAAGTCATGATTTTTGGGATGCTAAATATTATAGATGATATTACTCGAGTATGACAAATTTCAAGGTCATGATTATTATCCTCAAAGGAAGGTATCGCCTGACTTGTTTGCATAGACTAGGTACCAATGTCATGGCATCCTAATAGCATAGTAGCAATCTGTTATATGAAAGAAAAAAATATAGTGACATGGCCACTTTCAACATCATGGATACTTAAGAGATATGAAAAGTTAATTTTGGACAATAACCATTTCTCAGCACCACGACCACAACTAACACAAGAAAGACATTCTTATCATGTAACTATTTCTCAATTTTGTGACCATATAAATATCAGAAAAAGACCATTTTACAATAATATGACCTTTACACAATGCTATGGCTATATACAAATATGAGAAGCTATCTCCACTCTATGGCCACTTCCAAGTATTTTGGCACTATATAGATTACATATTGATAAATGCATGAAATCATGACTATTTTACAGGACCATGATATTGTGTTATAGAGAGATTTAAGCCTAAGTCATATTCATTACCAGTGACATAACTTTGTATTTTAGAAAGATCAAGATGCAAAATAGAGTGGTGGTCATTTTCTAGTGTTGCAACATCAAACTAAAGAGATGAAGGCCAAGTCAACTTTCTTCTGAAAGTCACAACTTTCTACTCAGAGTAATGCAACACCACTCAAGTATCAGAGTGAAAGAGAATTTTTGACAGATCTTGCATTTCTTCTCCTTCTCCCTCAAATAACAAGTAAAGCCATATAAACTACCAATCATATGAATTAATTTTGCACTTCCCTAGAGCTTCTACAAGAAAATAGGAGACACCTGATATATGATAATCCCTAGAGTTGGGGGCTTACCTAAAAAAACCCTTTTCATATATGAGAATTTGTATCAAACTAGCATGTGTCTAGGCTTTGTATAAATTAAATTATGTGATATAATTGGTTTTATATATGAATAAATAAAATATTTTGATTTATATTATATATGAATATTGATGGATGTTGATTAAATAGAACTTGAATTAGGGTTTTAACTATTTATAGGATTGTGTGAGATTATCAAGGTGGATCATGATAGGTAAACCATGAGGCTCACTCATGTATATGGTAAGAAGGAAGTGACAACCCTTATAACTATGATACATGAAAAAAACTAATATATTGAACCCTAAAATTTAGGTATGTTAATCATCATGAGTGTAGTATTTAATTTCTTTTGTTATGCTTTTTTAACCCTCTGTTTTGTTTCTCTATTTTATTTATAGGTGCATGTACTAATATGATGAAAAATTAGATACGTGGCATTGGGAAAATAATAAGGGTCTCGTTGTCCTATTAGTGGGCCAGAGGAATTTGTAGAGCATGACCTAGTCCACTCTGAAGATCTGACCCATTCTAATTTATGTAGAACCCTAATTATTATATATATATATATTGTTTCTGTAATCATAAAGTACATGCTCTATCCTTCTTCTCTCTCTCAATTATGTTCAAAAACATTTGGGTTACTAAATCTATAAGTACTACATGCTTTTTTAGTAGATTTAGCTAGTCATATAGAACAACTAGTGAACCACATTAAAAATGGTGTTTATTGTGGTTTATGTTTTGGTCTTGTTCCTTGGGATATTTTATTATTTTCTGCACAATCCATTAATGTTATGTAAAGTATAATCACTTATATACATAGATATAAAATTATAACAATGAGTATGATACTTACAAGGTTGAAAGTGTAAATATTTTTACATATCAATCTATCGTACACATCTTATAGAAACTAATTAGCAATTATAATAGACATTATATCAAATATTCCCCTAAGGAATTCATATTTAGTGTAAGAGTCATATCATCACTGAAAAGAATAGTGCTAGGAAATTCTTTGGGGCATGTGTGAGTATGTTGTGACTCATAAGGTAGTGATGCCCCTTATGAGTTATTTTTATTCATATGGTTCTCACTAATGAAACTTGAGAGAAGCATACATTAATTATGTGAGTATGATACTTATGAAGCTAAAAATACAAATACTTACAAACTATGTCAATTATTAGTCTTTATAATAATGGAGGTTAGAGAATTAAAGTATGCATGTGAAGCAACCATCAAGTATAGTTTATGAAGTTTTTTAAAAGGTATGAGATTATAAATGACTCTCATTTAGAGATGAATTATTACATTAGTGGTAATGTATAGAAGGGATAGCTAAGAGTAGATCACTATTGGGAAGGGCTCAATAGTGAATCATTTTGTATGTTGTTAAAGCAAGGATTCAGTGCACAACACTCTAATATTTATCTTGTCTAATATAATATATGTCGAGCAACTTAATGGTATCGCATAGATTAAATAAATAACCCATAAACATAAGATTATCTCACAATCTAAGTATCCATTTTACTGAAAATGGGTCATCTTATTGTTAAATAGCCAACTTTTTAATACAATCCTTGTGAGATCGATATCTAGATGAAAATCCATTATACTATTTTTATGACTCATATACTTGTTGATTTTAATTGACAAGATGCTCTCATTAATAAACTTATAAGATATTATTTAACTGATAAAATTAGGTCACATAACAAAGTCATAATAATGAATAATCGCATAATACCATGAATATTAAAGGAAATTCATTTGTTACCTATCATAGTCCATACAATGGATACTTCGATTATGTTGGATTATTCACCTATCATATTCCATCTAAGACTCCCATAATATTAAAAGTTATCTCATCCTAGCTATAGCCAAGTATCACAATGTAATTCCCAAAGACATCAATAATTTCATATATTATAACCATGATTTGATCATCATATTATATAAAAGCATTCTTGATATACAAACCCACAATCCAACCCTAGGTACAAGTTTAGCCTAGTATTGGGGAGTTGATTAAATAAGAAAATTAAAAAATATTCTGAAATATAGAAGAGAAAGGATAGCAAAAGAAATTGGCTAGCACTAGATTTTCTATTATTTATTTTTATAATGCACAAAAATTACTACAAGTATATGGGTTTAACATGTAATAAATTTGACTCTAGGTGTCTAAGCATTGATCCCACATAAATTAGGTATTAGATTGATTAAGCACCAAAGTTAACTAAATCTTCACTATCTAAGCCTTATAAAAAGATCAAATGAAGTTGGATATATCAAATAAAATAAATAGTAAAATAAATTTAAGAGTATCATGTTGATGGAAAAGAAATTAAACTATTGGAGCTTGAGGATTCGGATATCATGTATTAAAAAAATCACTATCATTTTAGAATTAAGTTGTTACACAAAGATAAGAAGAGTTTATTCAAAAGAATACCTTATATAGAGCGACTAGAAGCTTCTCTCATATTACCCTTTACCAACTTCAGGAGGAAGAACATATTGTTGTAGTGGTGTAGTGTTGTCCATGCCATTTTGTTTATTAAAAAAAAAGAAAATCATCACATCAGCTTTTAAATATCATTTAATAATATGTCATTTTGTTTTCTTTTTATTTAATTTTAAAATATAATATTAGAGATTATATATATATATATATATATAATCAAAATTAATTTAATACAAATCAAATAATTTAATTTAATAATAAAATCAAATAATTTGATTCTAATTAAATTATTTATTTTGATTACATACATGCACATACACAAAACAAATAAATAATTTTTTAAAATATTTCTTATGGTACTGAATAAGGATATGGAGGGAACTCTTGCCTAAATAAGATTTTAAGCTCCAATTATAAATTATATTGCACCAGTATGAATTATAATTGTACTCTCTCACTTACTCAAAATAATTTGTATAATTTGTTATTTAATACTTATTAAACTCTTCGTATTAAGATTACATATACTCATTAATTAAATAAAATTATTGATAATCTAAATCAATCAATCTCTTATTATTTTCTTAATACTTTTCACTTAACTTATTTTAAAAACTGGATCAAAATCTACTTGAAAGATTTAGCAATATCAGAACTTATAAGCTTCCTAAAGTGACATTATTAATCCTTCTAACAAAACATAGATTCCATTAGCAATCAATACTCACCATATACTTGATAAAGTTATCCAATTCATAGAGTTTATAAATTTAGTTCTAGGTCACACTCTTTATGAATCAACATAACTATTAACAAGTATACATGCTTATTAATTACTTCTTAAGAATAAGAGTAATAGTATTTTTAATAATAATGATGTATTTCATTTTATATGTCGGTACAAAATAATCATACCATGGTGGTTTTGTTCAATACACACAAGTGTATAAGTACTAGAAGTTAAAATTTTACCATTCTCAATAGTCAAGATAGACATACTAAATCTTATGCTACAATCTTATTAATAGATTATTCAATTCTATCTAAATATGAACAACAAACTTATATTCCATAATAACTTATGATTTGATTTACTATGCATTATCCAAACTCCATGCACCAAATTATCAACTATGCTAAATAAAGGACTCGTGTATTTCCATAAATCTAGTTTAATACAAATTTATTCGTTAAAATAAGAAAATGGTGCAAACCAATTAAAATAAAAAACACCAAGGTGGATTTTGGCATAAAATAATTTTTATGATCTCTCACTTAGACTTAAAGCAATGATGTCACACATATGACTCTCATTCCTTTCACATGTCTATTAAATATTTTAGCTGGAAGGCTCCATATAAGAATCTACCAAGTTGTCTATTGATGTTACTTTTATCACCACAATATCTCCTATTTTTATAATATCTCTTATTAGATAATATTTATGTTCAATGTGTTTTGTCTTATTGTGGGTTGTAAGTTCCTTTGAATTAGAAACTACTCTACTATTATTACAATAAAGTATAACAGGTAGTCACATAGAAGGAATTGGCCCTTAAAACCTTCAAGAATTTTTTTTGAGCCATTTAGCCTCCTTGGTTGTCTTTGAAGCTACCACCCACTCAGCCTCCATGGTGGAATCAATAATACTCGGTTATTTGATACTCTTACTTATCATTCCACTTCTCAAGGTAAACATATAATCAAATTTGAACTTTCTCAAATCTTTATCTAATTGGAAATCTAAGTCTGTTTCCCCAATTGGTACACTACTTGGTACACTAACATATAATCTCTAGTCATTTTAGAAACGTGATTACATGTTGTACTACAGCCTAATGTTCTTTTCCTAGTTAGATTGATATCTACTTATCATGCCTATAACAAAACATATATTAAGTCTGGTATAGAGCATTACATACATCATGCTTCCTACTACTGATGCATAAAGAACTACTTTCATTTTGTCTTTCTTATTAGGTATTTTGGGAAATTGAACTTTTGATAGGGAGATTCCATGTCTAAAAGGAAGAAAACCTTTCTTGAAATTTTACATGATGAAATGAGTAAATAGCTTGAGACAACCCCAATATTCTTCATTTATAATCTCAAAAAAAATTAATCTCAATAATGTGAGCAACATCTCCTAAGTTCCTCGTATCAAATTAACTAGAAAACCTGACTTTAATTAAAAGACAACAAACCCACATCATTATTAATGAGTAATATTTCACCAATATATAATAATAAGAACACCACAATGCTATCACTTTGATTAATATACATATAATATTTATCCTGATATTGATCAAATCTATAAGACTTAATAGTTTGATCAAAATAAGTATTTCAAGATCTAGATGCTTGTTTTAGTTGATAAATTGACTTATTTAATTTATACAACATGTACCCTTGGTCCTTTTCTATAAAACCATTAGGCTCCATCATATAGACATATTATTCAAGATGCTCAATCAAATTTCAAAAATGTAGTCTTTATGCCAATTTACCAAATCTCATAGTCATAATGAGTTGTAATAGACAAGAGAATCAAGATTGACTTCAGTATGATTATCAACAACAAGGTTATCTCATAATCAATTCCTTTTTTTTGAATAAAATTTTTTTGTAATAATCATAGCCTTATAAGTCTCAATGTTACCATCTATTCCTCTATTTTTCTTATAGATCCACCTACACTTGATGGGTTTTATTCCTTCAGGTAGTTCCATAAGTTTCCACATATTATTGGAGTACATGGAATGCATTTTGATTTCATAGTCTTTTGCCAATATTTTGTATCTTTTTCTTTAAGCACTTCATCATAGCTTTTGGGATCAGTATCTACCTCTTCAGAGATTATGTCATAAGACTCTCTCAAAATTATATACCACATAGGTTGATAAATAACCCTCTAGCTAGGATAAGACACTTCTCTTGGTTGTATACTTTTAGTGACATGTTACATAGATATTGATCCTTATAAACCATTATGATCATTACCCTTATGCTATATAATTATCATATCAATGATGGGTTCATGTGGTTTATTATCAATAGTATTATCAACAATTCTCCCATTATGATGAAATAATAAGATATTTGAAATATTATCTTTTGGTGTTTTTTCTTGTATTATTGGTATTGAAAAAGTTTGAACTAATTTATCTTCTCTATATTCTTCTAGAATAATCCTACTTTTGAGCTTGTGATTTGTTAGATAATCTTTTTCTAGGAATTGAGCATTGATACTAATAATGAATTCTAATCCTTTGGACTATAAAATAAACTACATTTAGTTTCTTTAGGATATCACCTAGAGATTGATGTTTCAGACTATGTTTATGTCAGGTCCACAATTTAGTTGGAGTAGCGGGTAAAGACTTAGATAAAACCAAGTTCAAAATATTAGTCATTGTTTTGAATGCATATCCCTAGAAGGAATTAGACATATTTGAATAACTCATCATCGATCTTACCATGTTCATAAGAGTATTATTCATTCTTTCTAAAATACCATTTTACTACATAATGCTAGGTGTAGACAACCAGTATATAATTTCTTGATCTAATAAGTAGTTTCTTAAACTCTTCCAAGAGGTACTCACCACCGCAATCAGATTGTAGTGTCTTGAGACATTTATGTTGACATTTCTCCATTTCTATCATGTACTTTTTAAATTTCTCAAAGACATCGGTGTTATATCTTCTCAAATAAATGTACTCATATCTTGAGTAATCAACAATAAATCTAATGAAGTCTTCAAAATTACCTCTTGCTTGGTCCTTACCTAGTATATGGGAGACCCCTACACATTAAACCTATGCTACTAGGTTTACATTATGGGGTTAAAGAAATGGAGAAAATCCTGGTATGGATGAAGCTGCCAAACTTTTTCATTCACCTTTGGAACACTATAGGCATAAGCAAGGCAACAAGCTATATTCACCTTTGGAACACATGGAACACTATAGGGATAAGCAAGGCATAAGAATTGCATACGCAAGAGCGTTAGTGGAAGTGGACCTTAATGAAGAATTATCCTGTGAAATAATTCTTAATTTTCTGGATGGCACCAGAATCACTCAACTAGTAATATATGAGAACCTACCATTATTTTGCAAGTTTTGCTCTTTGTTTGGACACTCTCTTAATAGTTGTAGGAAGAAGCACAAAGAAGAGGTGACTAAGGCTGACCATCCTTTTGTTAGCATCAAAGATGGGGGCCTTGAGGAGAACATTGAAGTTTCAAAATCTCCTACTGAGCCTATGCTGGTCAATGATATGGATAAGTCAAATGAAGCAAAAGCTCTTGCAGAAGAAGGCCAATGCTCACCAACTCAAAGAGTGGGCTCTCCCACATCAAAGCCAGGCAACTTGCAACATGAGGAAGAAGGCCAAACCCATCCTGAGGAGGAAAAAGATACTTTTACCTTAGTCAAAGCCAAGAGGAAGAAAAAAAATATATAAAGGAAGGTCCTTCTTTAAATTTGAAAAACAAAGGTAAGCCTAATTCTAATAGGGGTTCTGCCCCATATGGCATTATCTAGTAGTCTAAAAGGAGGTCACGACTCTTTAAAAAATGTGAAGCATGGGATGTACATTAGATGGAGTTTTGGTGGTTGGATGAGGGAGAGCCTTTTATGGCTCCCCCATACTTTCTTCTTGATTTCAGGGATTTATGGGGAGAGGTGAAGGCACCTCTAGGATGGCATATGTTGTGGCATATTCTACTGTGGTATTGGATGTCTATGGCATATTCTGTTGTGGTATTGGAGGCCTATGGCTTCTTCTAGCCTGACCATTATGTATGATTGTTTGAATGCAACCCTAAAACCAAACTACTGGACAAAGTTCTGTAGTGAGTATGTGGGTGGTTCTATTAAATGGGTTTTGGATTCTATTTTTCAAAAAGCCTCATGTCTGAATGTAAAGGCTAGAACTGTACATGTTTCTGTAATGAATGTAATTATCACACCTTATGTAAGGGAGGAATGTAATTATCACGCGCACGCGCACACACACACACACACATGATTATATATTCAGATGCGTGTTTTGTCAAAAAAATTCAAAAATGGTAGTGTTTTCCAAATTTAACCCTTAGTTTTTTTTATGTTGACGCGCGCGCGCATATTTATTTATTTATTTATATTTAAATTTATATTTTGGTGTATTTTTTACAATTACCAAAATTTGGGGTAATTTGGAGTTTATAATTTATAGTGCACAAAAACAAAAATTGTAAAACACAAATTCAAAAACATCAAAAAAATATGTTTTCATATGCTAACCATAAAATATTTACTTAAAAAAAAAAGGTTTCTAATTTTTAAAATTATAAAAAACTAAACAAAAATATAAAATACTTATGTTTTGATCTTATCTAAATATGAAATCTGATATTGCTCTTGTGCATGTACATGTCAACATAAAAAAGCAAAATTATTTTGTGAAAATTATGATATTTGAATTGTTTTCAAAGTTGGGAACTAGTTTTGAAAAAAAAAATCAAAAACTTTTTGATTTTTTTTTGAAAATCTATATATATACATGTGTGTGTGTGTGTAGATTTTCGAAAACACACACACACACACAGGTTTAAAAAATGATTTTGCATTTTTTATGATGACGTGTATGGGCATGGTGCAATATTGGTTTCCCATTTACAAGGTTCCAAAACTTAAATAGTTTGTGTTTCGGTATAATTTTTTTGTAATTATGAAAGTTAGCAGCCTTTTTTGTTAATATTTTATGGTTAAGGTACGAAAACATAGTTTAGTCCCAAAAAAAAAAAGAAATTATTCTAATCCAAAAAAATGGATGAACTATGTTTTAGGATATGACTTTACTAGGGGAGAGGAATTTAGTATGCAACCAACGAGAATAGAAGATTATTATTTATTATTAGCAAGGGTTTCCAATGGGTCAGACTAGGCTGATAGCCAAAAGGAGTTGGGCATGGTCCAGTTAAGAGAAGGTCCATCGAATTTGTTGACTAGTTAAAAGGTCTAGAACCCCTTGATAAAACATAGGACATGGCCTAGTCTATGGGCACAGAAGTTGGGTAGAGCAATAAAGCTACTCTCTTTTACTAAATTTTGTTTCATACAAAATTTAGTAAAATAAAAAAGAGAAAATTATGTGAAAGGGATCCAAAAAATTTTTTTTGTGCGCCCCTCTCAAAAAAAAAGTTTTAATTAAAAAGTCTCGAAAATATAAAATATTTATGTTTTGGGATTAATTTTATGGTATTTCCAAATTTTCCCATACAATTTCAAAAAAAGTGCTTTTTTGTTTCAAACACGAACAATGATTTCAAAAACACTATTCATGCTATAAATCATTTTGTTGGGCAAATGTGCTTCAACGGTAGGGAGATTAAGATACAGAAACAACAGAAAAGAATCAATATATATATCCAATCTAGCAACCATCCACGACAGAATCAAAAACAAGAAATAAACACCGGAGATAACGTGGTTCGCTAATCACTCAGTACGACTAGTTACATCTACCAGAAAATACTTATGCGTTAAAAATTAAACCAATAGAAAATCGTCTTACAGTATGCAGCACACAGAACAGTCACAATAAATCACGTAGAGAGAAGAAAGAGAGACGATGAACAGTTCTACGGGTCCAAAAAGAACCACCCGAAAATAAAATTATAAAACATTTTATACTAAAAAATTCTCTTGGTTCATTTAACCAGAGCGAGTCATATCATGGGATGGGTCAGGCTCTGCACCAAAAATTTCGAGCTGCTGACCGAATAGTGAGACCTCCGTTTTTGTGCTACTGCTGCATCCCGGGTCTCTTAATATATCATTTCCATCACTTACATGAAAATATTAAAACAAAAATAGAAATATTTGGTTATACAAACAGTTTATCAAAAAATAAATTACATATACAACACATTTTTATTTTTAGAAAACACTATACTATGTGATGTGGTTGAATTTTGTTGACTTTCCAAATTTTATTAGGAAACTTATTTAGTGATATACTTTCCCTAGTTATTTTGATGATTTTCCTAATTTTATTAGGAAACTTATTGTGGGATTGACGTTTCCTAGAGGTGTCAAACAGGCCGGCTCTGCACGGCTTGGACCAGTTTTAAGCTGCCCTAACCAGGCTATCGTGCTTGACCTGGCACGGTTGCTGTACCGAGCCGGCCGGCTTGGACCCGCGGCACGAAAACTACTGTGTTGGGCCCGGTTCGTGTTAGTCAAAATCTTAATTTTTTAAAATTAAAGGTTTCGGTGGTGCATTGATGAGTACCTGCACATCTTTGCCATATCGGGGCTCGGCGAGCCTTGCCTATCAAGCATTGGGTCGAATTGACCACGTTCGGTGCTTGGTCATGTGTGTTGTGCCCACGTACCGGGAGGGCACTGTAACGTGCTGTGTCGTGCACGTGCATGGAGGGGCTGACCCAGCCCACTTGAGACCTCTAACTTCTCCAAACTATTTTGTTGACTTTCCTAATATATAAATATATCAATATATAGTTATATAAATATATCAACATATCAATATAATATATTAGTATATCAATATACCAATATATCAATATGTCTATATATCAATTTATCGATAATTCGATATCTCGATATATCGATATATAAATATATCGATATTTTGATATATAAATATATAAATATATCAATATATTGATATATATATATATATATATGAATATATGAATATATGAAAATATGAATATATGAATATATGAATATATGAAAATATGAAAATATGAAAATATGAAAATATGAATATGTGAATATGTGAATATATGAATATGTGAATATATGAATATATGAATATATGAATATATGAATATATGAATATGTGAATATGTGAATATATGAATATGTGAATATGTGAATATATGAATATATGAATATATGAATATATGAATATATGAATATGTGAATATATGAATATATGAATATATGAATATATGAATATGTAAATATATGAATATATGAATATATGAATATGTAAATATGTGAATATGTGAATATATGAATATATGAATATGTGAATATGTGAATATGTGAATATATGAATATATCAATATATGAATATGTGAATATATGAATATATGAATATATGAATATATGAATATATGAATATATGAATATATGAATATGTGAATATATGAATATATGAATATGTGAATATATGAATATGTGAATATGTGAATATATGAATATATAAATATATGAATATATGAATATATGAATATGTGAATATGTGAATACGTGAATATATGAATATATGAATATGTGAATATATGAATATGTGAATACGTGAATACGTGAATATATGAATATATGAATATGTGAATATGTGAATATATGAATATATGAATATGTAAATATGTGAATAAATGAATATATGAATATATGAATATGTGAATATATGAATATGTGAATATATGAATATGTGAATATATGAATATGTGAATATATGAATATGTGAATATATGAATATGTGAATATATGAATATGTGAATATGTGAATATATGTATATGTGAATATGTGAATATGTGAATATGTGAATATGTGAATATATGAATATATGAATATATGAATATATGAATATATGAATATGTGAATATATGAATATATGAATATGTGAATATATGAATATATGAATATGTGAATATATGAATATATGAATATGTGAATATATGAATATGTGAATATGTGAATATATGAATATATGAATATTTGAATATGTGAATATATGAATATGTGAATATATGAATATATGAATATGTGAATATATGAATATGTAAATATGTGAATAAATGAATATGTGAATATGTGAATATATGAATATGTGAATATATGAATATGTGAATATATGAATATGTGAATATATGAATATGTGAATATATGAATATGTGAATATATGAATATGTGAATATATGAATATGTGAATATATGAATATGTGAATATATGAATATATGAATATGTGAATATATGAATATATGAATATATGATATATAGAGATATCGATATATCTAGATATCGATATATCTATATATATCTATATATTGATATATAGATATAAAAATATATAAATATATTGATATATAGATATATGAATATATATATATATGAATATGTAGATATATGAATATATAAATATATGAATATGTAGATATGTGAATATATAAATATATGAATATGTAGATATATGAATATATAAATATATGAATATGTAGATATATGAATATATAAATATATGAATATGTAGATATATGAATATATTAATATATGAATATGTAGATATATGAATATATTAATATATGAATATGTAGATATATGAATATATTAATATATGAATATATGAATATATGAATATATAAATATATAAATACATAAATATATATATACATGAATATATAAATAAATAAATGCATAAATAAATAAATACATAAATACATTAATACAATAATACATAAAAACATTAAAATATAAATACATAAATACATAAATACATAAATACATAAATATACAAATACATAAATACACAAATACATAAATAGATAAATACATAAATACATAAAAACATAAATACATGGAAATATGAATATATAAATATATGAATATATGAATATAAGAATATATGAATTTATGAATATATAAATATATAAATACATAAATATATAAATACATGAATAGATAAATATATAAATATATAAATAAATAAATAAATACATAAATACATAAAGACATAAATACATAGATACATAATGCATAAATACATAAATACATAAATGCATAAAAACATAAATAAATAAATAAATAAATAAATAAATATATATATATATAAATACATGAATATATAAATACATAAATATATAAATACATGAATATATAAATACATAAGTATATAAATACATGAATATATAAATACATAAGTATATAAATACATAAGTATATAAATACATAAGTATATAAATCATAAGTATATAAATACATAAGTATATAAATACATAAGTATATAAATACATAAGTATATAAATACATAAGTATATAAATACATATAAGTATATAAATACATAAGTATATAAATACATAAGTATATAAATACATAAGTATATAAATCATAAGTATATAAATACATAAGTATATAAATACATAAGTATATAAATACATAAGTATATAAATACATAAGTATATAAATACATAAGTATATAAATACATAAGTATATAAATACAAAAGTATATAAATACAAAAGTATATAAATACATAAGTATATAAATACATAAGTATATAAATACATAAGTATATAAATACATAAGTATATAAATACATAAGTATATAAATACATAAGTATATAAATACATAAGTATATAAATACATAAGTATATAAATACATAAGTATATAAATACATAAGTATATAAATACATAAGTATATAATACATAAGTATATGAATACATAAGTATATGAATACATAAGTATATTAATACATAAGTATATTAATACATAAGTATATAAATACATAAGTATATAAATACATAAGTATATAAATACATAAGTATATAAATACATAAGTATATAAATACATAAGTATATAAATATATAAGTATATAAATACATAATTATATAAATACATAAGTATTTAAATACATAAGTATATAAATAAATAAATATATAAATACATAAGTATATAAATACCCAAGTATATAAATACATAATTATGTAAATACATAAGTATATAAATACACAAGTATATAAATACACAAGTATATAAATTCACAAGTATATAAATACACAAGTATATAAATACACAAGTATATAAATACATAAGTATATAAATACGTAAGTATATAAATACGTAATTATAAAAATACATAAGTATATAAATACATAAGTATATAAATACGTAAGTATATAAATACATAAGTAGATAAATACATAAGTATATAAATACATAAGTAGATAAATACATAATTACATAAATGCATAAATACATAAGTACATAAATACGTAATTACATAAGTACATAAATACATAAATACATGAATATATAAATAAATAAATACATAAATACATGAATATATAAATAAATAAATACATAAATACATTA
>JAREIK010001014.1:1512326-1563016 GCA_029783825.1 Sapria himalayana | reverse complement strand
TATTACAATAAATTTCTTCTTTTTCTAGTATAAACTTTTTGTTCTTCTAATTTTACTTATTTATCATCATCATCATCATCTCACTCTTTCTCCATTATAACTATGTATTGTTTTTATTTTTACTCTTTCACTTCTTATTTAATTTCTTCTTTTTTTTTCTTTTTGTACTAATATTATTTCTTCTTCTTCATTTTTTATCTCTACTACCCAATCTTCTTCATCTTCATTTCCTCCTCCTCTTATTTCTTCTTATTCAATTACTTCTTTTTTTTATTCATGTTATTTTACTTCTTTGTCATTTCAGAAGCAGAATAAGAACTAGATGAAAAATTTAAAAATAATTAAAGTAGAAGAATGCCTGAAAGTTCAAAACAATATGAACTTGAAGTATACTTGTATAAGATGATAGAGAAAAAAATAAGAAGATGAACAAGTAGATGAAGTTGATAAGGTTTTAGAAGTAGAATAATAATTAGATGATGATGATGATTATGATGTTGAAATAATTGAATAATAATAATACCAAAAAAAAGAAGTATAATAATATCAATATAAAAAAAGTGGTAGAATATGAACAAGAATAAGAAGAAGTTGAAGTAGAGGATGAAGAAAAATAATAAGGAATAAAAAAGAAAAAGTTAGGAACAACAACAAGAATAAGAATAAGTTGAAGTAGAAGAAGAAGAAAAATAATAAGAATTCAAAAAGAAAAAGTGAGGAACAAAAACATGAACAAAAAAATGAAGAAAAAGATGACGTTGAAAAAGAAGGAGAAGAAATAGTAGAAGTAGAAGAATACAATTAAGAGGATAAACAAGAAGAATAATAAAAAGATGAAGAGTAGGAGGGAGAAAAAGAAAAAGATGATGATGAAGAAGTGTGAAAAGAAGAAAAAGAAAAAAAATAAATATAGAAGAAGGAGACTTAGTAGAAGAAGATGTATATTAATAACAATTAAAAAAAAGTAGTAGAATATGATATAGAAGATGAAGAAGAAGTAGTAGAAGTAGAGGAAGAAGACATTAATAAGAATTAAAAAATAAGAAGATGAGGAAAAAAGAAGAATAAGAAGACTAAAAAGAAAAAGAAAAAGAAAAAGAAGAAAAAGAAGATGATGATAAATAAGATTAAGTAGAAGAAAAAGATTATGATGATGATGAAGAATAAGAAGTACAAGGAGAAGAAGAAAAATAATAAAATGAACTAAAAGAATAAGAAGATGACAAAGAATATAAAGAAGCAAAAGAAGTAAAAGAAGAAGAATATGATGATGATGAAGAAAAAGAAAAAGAAGAAGAAGAAAAAGATGATGATGACAAAGAAGAAGAAGAAGGTGTAGAAGGAGAAAAATAAGAAGTAGAAGAATAAGAAGAAGAAAAAATAAGATATTAAGATTAAGATAAATAATAATAATAATAAGAAGAAAAAAAAACAAGAAGATGATGAAAAAGATAAAGATGAAGTAGAAGTAGAAAATGAACAAGAAGAAAAAGACGAAGAAAAAAAAATAATTAAAAATAATATGATGAAAAAAATATAAAATGAATAAGAGCATAAAGATGAAGAAGATGAAGATAAAGATGAAGAAGAGAAAAAAAAAGAAGAAGAAGATGATGATGAAGACAACAAATAGAAAAAAAATAAAAAGAAGTAGAAGAAGAAAAATTAGAAAAAGTAGAAGAAGAATTAATAAGAATAAAGAAAAGATGAAGAAGAAGAAGAAAATAAAGAAGAAGAAGAATAAGACAAAAATGATGAAAAAGAAAATGAAGAAGAAGATGAAAAAAGATGAAGAATATTAAGACGTAGAAGAACAAGAAGATGAAGAAATAGAAGAAGAAGATAATGCCAAAAAAGAAGATGAAGACAAAAGAGAAGAAGAAGAAGTAGATAAATAAGAATAAGAAGAAAAAAAAGAAGAAAAAGATGATGATGATGAAAAAAAATAAGTTGAAGAAAAATAAATTGAAGTAAAATAAGAAGAAGAAGATGATGAAGAATAATATGAAGTAATATAATATGAAGAAGAAGAAAGAAGAAGAGTAAAATTAAAAAGAAGAAAAAAAGAAGAAAAACAAGATAAAGAAAAAATGGAAGACATAATAAAAAGAAAACGATGATGTTGAAGAATAAGAAGGAAAAAAAAAGAAGTAAAAGAAGACAAAAAAGAATATACAGAAGAATAAGAATAAGATAAATAAGAAGAAGAAAAATATGAAGATAATAAAGAAGAAAAAAAAGAAAAAAAAAGAAGAAATTTATTATAATGATAATGAAGAAAAAGAAAATCAAGAAGGATACAAATATGAAGAACAAGTGTAAAAAGAATATGATTATGATGAAGAGAAGAAGAAGACAAATAGAAAGTAGATGATGAAGATGATGATAAAGTAGTTGAAAAAGAATAATAATAAAAATAATAATAATAAGACTAAGTAGTAGAAGAAAAAGAAGATGAAGAATAAAAGAACAAGGAGAAGAAAAAAAAACTAAAAAATAAAGAAGAAGAAGAAAATGAAGAAGAAGAAGATGATGATGATGATGAAGAATAAGTATAAAAAAAATAAGTTTAAAAAAATAAAAGAAGAAGATGATAAAACAAGAAAAATAAGAGGAGGTAAAAGAAAAAGATGAACAAGAAAAATAAGAGGAGGAAAATGAAAAAGATGAATAAGAAAAATAATAGGAAGAGAAAAAAGAAAAAGTTAAAGAAGAAGAAAAAGAAAGAACAAAAGGGAAATGATGATTAATAAGAAGAAGAATATAATGAAGAAGAAAAAGAAGTTGAAGAAGAAAAAGATTAAGAAGAATAAGAAGAAGAAGAAGAAGATGATGATGATGATGAAAAATAAGAAGAAGAATATAAAAAATAAAAAGATGATGATATTGATGATGATGATGATAAAAATGAAAAGGATATATAAGATAACGAATAATAACAAAAATGAAGAAGAAGAAGAAGATAAAGAAGAAGAAAATGAAAAAGAAGATCAACAACAAGAAGAAGAAGATAAAAAAGAAGATGAAAAAGATGATAAAGATTATGAACATGAAAATGATGATGATGATAATGTAGAATAATAATAATAATAATAAGAAAAAAAAGAAAAAAAAAAGAAAAAGAATAAGAAAAAAAAGAAGAAGAAGACAAAGAAGAAGAAGAAAATAAAGAAGATAAAGAAGAAAAAGAAGTCAATGAAGAAGAAGAAGAAAAATAAGAAAAAAAAGAAGAAAAAGAAAAAGAAAAAGAAAAAGATAATGATGATTAAGAAGAAGAAGAAGCTGATAAAGAAAAAAAATGATCAAGTCTAAGAATAAAATTAATAAGAAAAAGATGGAGAAGAAAAAGATGCTGAAGAAGAAGAAAATGAAGAAGAATAAAAAATAAGTGGAAGAAGAAAAAGGAGAGATTAAATAAGAGGAAAAAGAAGAAAAAGAAGAAAAGGAAGAAAAGGAAGAAAAGGAAGAAAAGGAAGAAAAGGAAGAAAAGGAAGAAAAGGAAGAAAAGGAAGAAAAGGAAGAAAAGGAAGAAAATGAAGAAAAGGAAGAAAAGGAAGAAAAAGAAGAAAAAGAAGAAAAGGAAGAAAAGGAAGAAAAGGAAGAAAAGGAAGAAAAAGAAGAAAATGAAGAAAAAGAAGAAAAGGAAGAAAAGGAAGAAAAGGAAGAAAAGGAAGAAAAGGAAGAAAAGGAAGAAAAGGAAGAAAAGGAAGAAAAGGAAGAAAATGAAGAAAAGGAAGAAAAGGAAGAAAAGGAAGAAAAAGAAGAAAAAGAAGAAAAAGAAGAAAAAGAAGAAAAAGAAGAAAAAGAAGAAGAAAAAAAAGAAAAAAAAGAAAAAAAAGAAAATGAAGAAGAAAAAAAAGAAAATGAAGAAGAAGAAAAAAAAAGAAAAAGAATAATAAGAATAAAAAGAAGATGCTGAAGAAGAAAAAAAACATGATAATGAAGAAGAAGAAAATGAAGAAGAAGAAAATGATGATGATAATGATGATTAAGTTGATGATGAAAAATAAGAAGAAGATGAAGAAGAAAAGATAAAGAAGAATAAAAAGATGAAAAAAAAATAAGAAGAAGATGATGATGAAAAAGATGAAGAAGAAGGAGTCAAAAAAGTAGAAGAAAAAGATGAGGATGATGAATAATAAGAAGAAGAAGAACAAGACAAAGAAAAAGAAAAAGACAAATAAGTAGATAAAGTAGAAGATGATTAAAAAGAATATGAAGTAGAAGATGATGATAAAGATGAAGAAGAAGAAAGCAAAAAAAAAATAAGAATATGAACAAGAAGGAAAAGAATAAGTAGAATAATAATAATAATAATAAGTATAAGAAGAAGAAGATGTAGAAGAAGAAGTAGTAGATGGTGATGAATAAAAAATGATAATGACGAAGAAGAATAAAATGAAGAAAAATAAGAAGTAGATATAGAAAAAGAAGAAGAAGAAGAAGAAGAAAAGAAAAAGAAGAAGTAAAAGAAAAAGTAGAAAAAGAAAAAGTAGAAAAAGAAGTTAAAGATGATAAATAAGATGAAAAATAAGAAGACAAAGGATAATAAGAAGAAGAAGTAGAAGAAGAAGAAGAAGAAGTGCATGAAAAAATAGAATAATAAAATTAAGAAGATGAAGATGAAAAAAAAAGAAAAAGATAAAGATGATGATGATGAGGAGAAATGGTTGAAGAAGAAGAATAAGAATAAGAAAAAAAAGACAAAGGTGAATAAGAAGAATAAGAAGATGAAGAAATAGATGAATAAGCAAATGAAAAAAAAAGGAAATAAAGAAGAAGAAAGTAGAAGAAGAAGAATGCTAATATTCTTTTTTTGCCAGTCATGTAATAAGATAGCTAGTAATTAGTTGAATCCCATAGTCGAATAGAGATGGAAAGTGGGTAAGGACTCTACTAGTAAACTAGTCTAGATCTCATCCACTTAAAATGTCATTAAACTTATCATACACACATCGTGCTATTAGAAAAAACAAGGTACCTTGTGGCCATGACTCTTCATAAGTAGGTGGCCCATAGTTCATAAGCAAGAGAAGTCAAGCATGAATGAAAATTTTAGACATTCTTCATGCTCTCGCCTATTCTTTGGACTCAACACCATTGTGTCATTGGGTGGGTAGGTTAGGCCTTCTAGGTTTGTATCTTAAGTAACATTTTGATACATAGGTATGGTTGGGAGGAAGGGTAGTTAATGTTTGAGCGAGACTTTAAAGTTATTCATTATCCTCCATTTACTCACTCATTACCTCCGGATTAGACATAGGGTAGTGATCGAGGTGAAAGTAGATTTATTCACATCAAATATCTCTTTTTTTGACCCTACCATTAATTTATCAAGATGAATACATATATCCCTTGGGTGGGTTCTTTTATTAAGTTTAAGAAGTATTGTTCCTCAATGTCACTTTTCCATGTCACCTCAACCCTAACTTACATTTTTTTCTTGCCCATTCTTTTATTCCAATCTTGTTCTCATGTGGGTGGTTTCTTATTCCCACCCATCCTAATAAACTTTCACTTACTTTGCCTTCGCCATGTGGCATGCCTCAACTTGCTTATATGTTGCTCGTGCCTCCATAAATGGAAGTTCAAAAGTACTAGCTCTAATTTTTGACCTAAATTAGAAATAAAAATTGAGTCTTTAATGATGCTTATACAAGATTCTAGTCCCACCAACACATGAGCTATTAGCTAGTGAGGTTGCATCATCTCAAGAGCTTAAAATAGATCTAGAGTCCATGGCATCCCTTCTTGTCCCAATTTGATATCCTTTCCTTATGCCAAAAAGCATAGCTACCAACTACAGTTAGAGAGATAGTAGTCAAAGTGAATCAACCTGCATATTAAAATAGTCCTAAACCCCAAAGGTATTCTTTGACTAGTACTTGTGTGGAGGGTGCTCCATCAAAAAGTAGGCTTGAAGTTCTTATCTTACATATGATGTATGGAAAGACATAATGGGCTAAGAATAACTTTTTTCTACTCTAATTGTTGCTTTTTTTTATTATTATTGGTCTTGGCTTGGTTTATGCTTTTCATGTCATGATAGGACATTTTCTTTAAATAAAGAAGAAATGTATCAACTTTCCCTGATTGAGGGATAGGGTGGTCAAATAAAAGATTGCTAGTAGTTTAGATCAATTCATCATCGTCACCGTGCTTTCTTCTTTGGAGATGAGGGATCTTGGCTATGTAGGTGAAAGGCCAGAATGCCCACGCCACTAAAATTACTCAACACTAGAAGAGTTCCTTCCCCTTACTTTTTTTATGTTATAAAAGTATGTTATCATGATCCGAGATGCATTGCTCAATCAATAAGCATATGAAAATGAAAGTGAATAAGAGTTTAAAAAGCTATGATGTTCTTTAAATTCCAACTCACTTAAAGGTGGCTAAAATATTGGGATAATATCTTACTTACCTTTTGTAAGATGAGGAAGACCTTTCTCTCAACAAAAGAGAAGAAAAATACAATTATTGGGATAATAGCGACGACTATTGAATGAGTAAGACAAGGAACTAGAACTAACTATAAAAAAAGAATGCAAAATACAAATAGATGACTTTTAACTAAAAAAATGGATCTCTAGATGTCTCAAAGAAAGAAGCTAAGTCAAATTATATTATGTTTTCAGGATAAGATAAAAAAGGATTGACAAGGAGACAGAGATTCTATTAGGATTGGTATAAAGCCTCTTACACTTTAATGGTATCGACAATTTTTCCAAGACTACTTGCTTTGCAAGGAAGCGAGATTAGGAAGTCCTTATAGCTAGAGAGGGCACTCAAATAGAAGGAGAAAAAATAGCATAGTACAAGAGGAAAGCATTGATTTTAAGGCTAGTCAAAGTCTAATCTATGTGAGTATTAGTGCCAGAGAGGTTGCTTTCAAGTAGTCTATCAATCTTTATCCTTGCATTCCATGGAAGTCGGTACATTACCAATATTTTATTTTTATTGTTTATAGATAAATAGATAGATAAATAGTAGCCAATAGTCCAATAAGCTGCCATTCGCTGTTTGTAGAAAAAAAAAGTTTGAACTATGAAGAGTGATATTCTAAATCAAATCTTTATATCTCTTATCTAATTTTTTTTGTTTGAGAAAATTTAGTGAAAAGAGGGATCTACTTTTAATATGTTGTATTTTTTGAGTCATCTAGTCCTACTTCTCTCCATGATTTTTGTGATATTTAATGAAATTCCTTATTCTAAGCTAGAGACAGGTAAGTCTAATGAGGGTAAGGCTAGCTAGATGCATAACACATTTCATTCTATATTGATTTTATGAAACTTGTTTCCAAAAATTGGGCCTCATAGGGCATACGAAGGAAAGAGCTAATAGCCACCTAAACTCTTTATCATCATCAGTAGTTCTAGTATGTGTTTTTATATAAGTTTTTATATAATATAATCCAAATTTGATTTAAAATTATGTGTTGCAAAGGGTGGCAAAGGACCAAGTAAGGGAAGGAATAATTCGATGGGGGTGAACTATTTTAATAAAAAAGAAGAGCTATGTTGAGAGGGCTGGTCCATGATAGGTTCTTTATTATAAGTGCCATACACTAGGACTAGACTTTCTCACTTGGAAAAAATGAGATGTGATATTACTAATCTGATTTTGTACCTAGAGTTTGATACAAAGAAAACTAACCCAATCAAGATGAATTGAATGCTTTACTTTAATTGAATAGTTGAATTATTTCTTTTTGTAGGGTGACACCAAGTTAACAATCTTTCTAAATTTCCTAGTTCGAAATTTGAACTACATGAAGTAAGATACAAAATTAATCAAATCTAAAGTACACTAAATGGGTAAAGATTGACCTCTTGCTAGTTATCTAGATCAATGTAACCTCTGGGTGGAAAGGAACTGGTATTTTAACCATGTTTCTAGAATGTATTCTTTAATAGTTAATTATTTGGCTTTCGTTTTGCTCCACATGCTTAGCATGAGGTAATGACGTGTCTTCTTTTCTTTATTTATTAATTTAGAGAAAGGGCATTGGTTGGATTCTCTAATGTAATGATTATACCTAACTTGATGAGTGCCATTCTTTCTTCAACTTATTTGTGCTTTTAAAATTACTAGCAATTTTCCATTGACTAATTCACCAAGCCAAGTATTGGAGCAAGCAAGGAAGACCACTTTTTTCATCATCTGATACCATCTTTGTCCCCCTTCTTCTTAAAGGCCTGCTACTTCTATCTCTTCATCATGATTTGGTTCCTGCCAGTGGCTTTGAAGAAGCTACCTGATGAATACTAATAATAAAATTTGAGTTGTAGGCCTTATACCAGAATTCCAAGGTTAAATTTTTCTTTCATACTATTTTGGTTGTACTTAGCCTGGACGCTTTGATCTCATACTTAAAGGTTATTTAGTTCCTCTTGGATTCTTTTCTAAAGTTACTAAGTAATTCATGTCATCATTGACCTTGAGTCCAACCCTTAGGGCTAACAAAAAGTCATACTTACACACTCTTTTGTGTGTGTGGGCTTTTAGCTTTAGATGATTATGGCTTCATTATCTTCATACATTTTTGAATAATTATAGTCTATGTCTCAAACGGCTCATACCCTTCACTAGATTCATTATCTGTGGAATATCTTCTTACTAATTATCCTTCCTTCCCTTCTTCACTATGTAATCCAATGCATATTAGGGTTGATTTTTTCCCTATTGTTCTTCTTATTGTAGTAGATATTCAATCATTAGTAGCTAATTTTAAATAATCTATTTCAATAGTTCTAGGGCCCTCTCTTTCCTCTCTTTATATCCAATACTCACATGTTCTATTTTATTTGTTAGAATGCCCTATTGATTCCTATACATTTCCTCTCTTTAAAAGAGCTGATTTTTCTTCTACCTATTGATTCCTATTTTAGAAGGAGTCTTCAATGTCTCAAGTAGGCTAATTGCCCAATACACCTCTTTTCTTTGCCATCTCATGAGTAGTTATTTGATCTGATCTTAGTATGAAAAGATTATGGGCATCAAAGATGATAAGGAATTATATTAGAAGCATCAAATGCAAACTATGCATTCCCTAGCTACTAGTCCATTTGAAAGCACTTTCATTGGTCCAAGAACTTGTGACCCCCAACTTGAACTATCTTCACCAAAAGAAAACCCTATAGAAAGAAAAGAAATTACTCACTTGACTGAAAATAAAGTAAATTCTGGATATCATGCACCCCACCTAGAGACCACTCTCTAGTTCAATTTACTAAATTGATAGCAGCAACGAGGTCCAACTAGTACCCCCTACACTCTAATCATTCCCCCATTTATTAGGAGGAACTTTCAAATTCTCATAGAATTACTAGTGAACCTCTTGAACCAAATGATTTGGAATATGGAATGAGCAAAAGACTTTTAGAGGGTGAGAGCGGGGGAAGAAGGCTAATGTTGTTGAACTAGATGTTCAATTAGGTTGAGAATAACTTATCTATTTTTTTGATTTTGATTTATGATCACAATTTCCTATGTAGCTAATGCAAGTAATTATACCCTTATTCAGCTACCTCTCCCACTCATCAAAGCAAAACTAGTAAACTTTTTCCAAAGGAGATTGGAGTATGCTATGCCCCAAAGGATTAGTTACTAGAGTGCTTTGCTTCTCAAGGCTCTTCATGTCAAAGTACCCTTATGGGATAGTCACTTGACCAGGAGTGAAATTTTGATTTATTAGGTTCTTCAAATAGTTCAAAAAAGAAATGAAAGAAAATAAAATATTTTTTATTATGATCAAAATCAACAATCTCAAATAGACCAAGATTTAAATTTGGGTCCTTATATGATAACCAAATCTATCGTGATCTCTTAGATCTCTTCATTTATATGATAGAATAAATAAAGATTTTGTAGGAAAGTGGAAGATATATTTTTTGTATATACAAAAAAATGAGCAGGAAAGCTATAGTAATTCATTGTAAATATCCGATTCTCTTTGTATTTGAGCTTTCATTTCTCATCCAAAATTTCCTTTCCTTCATATACCTCCTCACAAATAGATATTGACAGAGAAATAACCAAGCCATGTCTACAAAATACTAGTACCATCTAGCTACGTCAAAGCCAACATGATGTTCCTTGGTTAGATGACCAATATATTTTCAAAGACCACAAATGGTCAAGAAAAGAGATTAGATAATTACATGATACTATGAAGGCCAATTTCTAAGAAAAAGGTTGAACCATAAAAATCTATCCGAAATTGTAAAGTATGTCTGATAATATTCAATTCCTTAAAAGATTGTTAAAATGAGAGCCAATGAAATAGTTAAAATGAGAGCCAATGAAATAGTTAATATGATGAGACCATGTTATGATAGCTTCAGATGAAAATAGAAGAGTTGTATTAAGAAAAGAGGATTCCTAAGGATCTAAATCCTCAATCCCTTTTGGGGGCCAAAGACATCCAATCTTTACTATAGGTGCCAAAGAAGAATGAAAAGAAGCCCAAAAAAAGCAAAAAAGAAAAAAAATCTCCAATACAATGATTAGAATACTACCATTTTGTGGTCCTAATTGTATGACTTTGGTATGATATTCTTCTAACGTGAACTCACATAGAACATCATGCCATCATACAAACATTGTAATAAGGATCAAGAGGATGCCCAAACTTATAATTGGCATGATGTACGTTACACCGCCTATGGTGGTTGTCAAAGTTCCAAGTGATCCTAAAATAGGCAATGGACTTGTATCTACCGAAAGATAAGAATTCCTATGAGATTTAATCATATATCACTTTGCCTCAGTTGTATGTAAACCCCTCTTCAACCTACCTTCTCAAGCTCGAGTGTTAAATAAAGGGCTCTTTGGGGTCTATCTTTATTTATATAGGACAAACAATGAGGAATGGTTCTTTCATTGCATTGATAGAATAATATCTTCCTTTTACTTTGAGAAAAGAATCATTAAAAGAATAATTGGTTTGACGTTGACCAACAACTATGTGGGAAAGTGGACATTGTTTTTTGATTTTAAGTAAGAATTTTTCTCAAGTAAGAATTCAATTAGTTTAGTTTCAGAAAATTTGTTGGTCATGGATTAGTGTGTTCTGCATTACTGATGGCCTAAAATAAAAGATGCTGGTCGAGTTCATTGACAAGTGGAAATAGCTTTCTCTCCAAGTGGCTTAGCTTGGTCTCGGTCCATTAATGCACTCTTCCTTTTCCTCCCCACTCAAAAGATTGATGGAAAATCTAGAGAACCTTTCTGAATGTTCTTTGTGGGGCAATTTGAAAAGGATCTATCTTTTTTGTAGTGCCTTACATTCCACATTTCTGATTGAGAAATTATTTTTTCTAGTCATAATGAGATTAAAAATAGAGGTTTCCTTAGCCAGGTGGAACATGGATTAGTATTTTGTCTTTCCTACTAGTGATCCCCTAAAATATTAACAGACCTTATTAGTTGTATGTAATACTCACTCCAAACTGTGTGTTATGCCAAAATCCTAGATCTTCTACTTATATATAGTGATTCAATATCATTTGCAAGTACAAATGTGTCAACTAAAAAATATGCATTGTGACTAGGTGGTAACATTACATGATTATGATTTAATAATGAGTTCACTAATATGTTCCTTTATGTATCATAGATAGATGCTTTGATATAATATTCATAGTTCTTCTTTGTTAAATATCATAGCATGACAATTGGCTAGAATCAAAATAAATGAAGGTAAAACTTGGGTTGAAAAGAAATCGATGACATAGTTGAGAACTTGATTAGACATGGGTTAATCCATAAGAATATAAAAAGAAATTTAGACGTTAAAGATTGAAAAGAAAGAGAACAAAATAAATTTTATAGCCTTAGTTACTAAATCAATTGTTGTGATAATGCATCCAACTATGATTTAGTGAACACTTACCAAATCCCTATAGTACAAGCAATTAGGCTTGTGAACTCGGAGAACCATGAAGAATACCTTCAATTTGCCCTAGGCTAACTATTTTTTTCTCTTAAACAATTTTTAGTTTTTGAGATGAATCACTTATAAATGGAGCCATTACCTATATGACACCACTAGACTTTATATCATTTCCAATTCTTCTTCTTGAAGTATGTATGTTATATATGCATGCTGATCTAATTTGTCTCTCGGACTTCCTATCTTTTGTTCTCATTCTTTTTATCCTAAGATTATCCTCTCTTGCTCTAATTCTGTCTTCCTTCTCTTTTAGTGTATTAAAGACTTCCCTTTATTTTCTCCTACTAGGTTTCAAGGAAGGAATGAAAGATAATCTCGAATTTCATTTGTCATCTAGTTGAAGAGGGAAATATATAAATCTAATTTTCTTTATGCCTACCATGATCTTCCTTGCCTCCCTTTCTTGTTTGTGATTAATTTAAATAATAATTTGAGTAAGATGAATAAGTCCGTGGGTGGATAGGTCAAGTCTCTAGCATCCTATCTCATGCATAAATTATTATTTTTTTCATTTTTTTCTAGTCTATTTGTTCAAATTAGATAATCAAGGATAACTTTGATTCAAGTAGCACTATGTTGCTATGTTATGTTATATAATCAACTATGTGGAAAAAGTAGTTCATGTCAATTTAGAACAATCAAGGAAAGTTAAGAATAGATTCGATTAATCAAGATAGGTAGCTAAGTAATTAGTTGTTCCTATATGACTAATAAGAAGTACAATTATGGAACTAATAGAAGGCAAAGCACCGAAAGGTGTATGATGTGGATATATCAAACTCAAAGTCAAACATCTTGGAACAGCCTAATTTCATAGGCACTAGTTTAAAAGGATAAAGAGACCAACAACCCCAAAGAAGTAAATAGCATAGAACTCAAAGCCAAAATTGTAGAGATGCTACCTGCCTCAGGTTTGTGATTTGGGAGTTTTAGTAAATATTGCCACAACCACTTTGGCTCCCATGAAATATTAGAATTTTATTAACATGCTATTGGCTACTGACAAAGAGCTGACACATAGTACTTATGCTAAGGGTGAATATAGGTGAAATCATGTGTGCATGGTTCATTTTTTCCCTTCTATTTATCTCTCTTCCAGAGACCCTTGGCAAGGTTTGTGAGTAGATTTTAACATAGTTCTCCTTATATTAAGTTTTCTTTTCACCCAACAAAAAGATGCGTGAAAACTCCTATTTTATGAGCACGGACCCAACACCCTACAACATGGCCTAAAAATAAAGCTTTGCATGGAAAATGGAAAATACCTTTGTGTTTCGTGGTACTTATCTTGCTAAAGATTTGCAAAGGGAAAAAGCCAAAACAAAGAGTAACTCCTTGTCTACATACCTCAAGAATAATCAAGGTCTCATGAATTGTCTATGATAGGACCCTAGTATCCCCCTAGTCAATTTCACTAGTAATTAGTCGATGTCATCTGTCATGTCTTTTCTTACTCTTGAATAAAGCTAGAATGGATCTGACAAGTGTATAAATCCTAGGATAGAGACTATCTATATAGGCATCATTCTCCATCTCTAAAATGTGTCGGGCATCTCCTCCATTTATCCTCATCAAAGTTCTTTCAATGGCCATTGGCATATGAAAGATCATGGAAAATAGGTGCCTTGAGGTAGCTAGGTGCTTTGGCCAAGGCTTCCTCCCTCATTAGTTGTAAAGCATCTAGTTCAAGCACCATCCTAACATGAAGATGACACATTCTTACCAAAATTCATTTACCCTATCATCTAGAACTAAACCAACAAAAATTTCTTTTACCTAGTGAGAAATATTTCATAGTTTCCCATTCCATGACACTAAAAGCCTTGTGGTAATGATAAATTCCATTATCAAGGAAATCTATTTATGAGGTAGGCCAACCTTTTTAGTAGTTTGATTATCCATTTTGGGTTGTGATCACATTTCTATGTCTGACACTTGGATATCGAAATGAGCTCCTACTTTTCTGGCTTCTCAGTATGAGAGAAATATAAAGCATTGATACCACCCATTAGAATGCTTCTTTCTCACAAGATGATTGAAATGTCAACTTCTAAAGTTTTAATACAAGCATAAAGAAATGTAGGGGCACTTGCTATGAGCTTGCATAAATCTTTTGACTCACATGGTAAACTATGCGCATTCACATCTTGTTTTCTTACATGCAGAAGTTCGAATGACTACCAAGACTTCTTTCTTTTATGCCTTTGTTTTCTTTGGGGAAACCCACTTGATTGATTTAGTGCTTGGATTAGGTCATGGTATAGAACATGTTAGGGCGATAAGCTTTTAACTTGAACTTTTGCCCATGAGATGGAGGCTAAGCAAAGTACTACTTTGTGCTTGTAGAACTAGGGGCCACCCCTTTCTTTTAGAGTAAGCTCAAAGATGGAAGGTTGCACTCTTTTCTTCTTTGGCTAGTTTATCTGTCCAATGTATATGATTCAACTTTGATCTTGACTATGCACTGCATATTCAGCTTCATGAGTTCAAAGCCATCTCTTAGCACTCATTTCACACTTTCTATACTTTCAATTATGTATAATCTTTTCAGTCAAAAAAGTATTGCCAGGTTGACTACTTTGGCTTTCCTTTCAATGATCCTTTAATGATACTAGAAGCCCCATAAGCATTCCATGTAATACCTACCTAGAATGCTTTATTCCATTAGTAAGTTATTTGACCTCTTCACCTTAGACAATTTAATAAATCATTTTGATTGGACTTGATTTTTTATTTTCATTCAAGATTTTAGTTCCCATGAGTGATAATTCTCAAAGGTGAATTCTATAGCTTGAATTTAACTCCTCACCTAGTGAGAAGTCATGTCTGATTCATCAGTTTGGTATCTGTCTAAGTTGCCTAAGGTGTATTGTTTCTCTTGTTATGAGCATCATTATGAGTTTAGAATCAATCCATTTTGTTCATTAGCTCTTCATATGTAAGTTTTCAACTCAATACACCTTTTACTTTGTTTGTAGGTAATAGGGCTCCTTATCTATGCCACTTTGTATTTCCTTTCTTGTTTTGGTTCCTCATTTGATTATTTTGGTAGTATAGACTCTTGAGGATATCAAACTTCTAGTTATTGAAATGTCTTATGTAAGAGGGGTAATCTTCTTTGAGGTCGGATTCTGATTCACCTATTGAATAAGGGGAAAATTCTTTTCCATTAGTTTGAAATTCTATCAATTAGTCAGGGAGCAAGAAGGCTGAAAGTTATTCTGGGTCAATTTTCTCTCATAGCAGATCCATTTGAAACTTTTCTCACATTAATTGAGGGTGGCTACATTCTTTCAGTCTTTTTCCATTCACTATATTGAGGTCAATTATTTGACTCGACTTGCTCGATAGAAGCTTATTCCACTTACTTAATGTAAAAAATAATAGTATTTTAGAGACATGATAACACTAACTTTCAATATCATAAAAGTTAATAGGTTGGATTTCTGACCATCAATTCATTTTGATTCAAACTTAGATGAGGCTTGCTTTTCACTAAGGAAAAGGGACCCCATTCCCCACTATCACAACCTTTTTTTCCTAGTTGTTAGGGTAATTGGTGATGGAGTAAGTAACATAGATACCTAGTTTACTCGGCCATCCATCGGTATGATTGCTTTGGTTAGGAAAGACCAACAATGAGTTCATTTTTTAGTTATTTTGGTCCTCACCCTCTAAGTATAAATGAGCATGAAAAACAATAAAAAACTTTTTTATATCTCTCTCCAAATTATAATTAAATTTCAGTAGAGTTGTCAGCTTTATAAGTCAATGTACTATTCTTATCCAATTGGTGCAATTGGTCAAGGGTCAAATTTGTAGACATTTTGAAAGAAAAGGTAGACTTTTGAGATTTTAAATATAGATTTGATCTATTCAACCATCATGTTTTCCATTTCTTTTGATCAATAGTCCCCATCATTCTGTCCACCATGAAAGATAGCCTAACAATAGGCAAATTTCATTCACCTGTTTTATATGTTTTATCAAGGAAGTAGAAAATCAATTAATAAAAATCATTTCAAACCATTGAAAGTGTTATTGTAGTCGTTCTTTTCCTATTCACATTATCATCAGATCTATTACTCTTCATCAAAGGACAAGATAAAAGGAGTGGTACCGCAATAGCTGAAAAGAAAGAAATCACACCAACTATTCTGTAATTGTTCACAATCCATAAAGATAGTATGAAGTGAGTGGTAGTTATTGTCGTTGAATGATTCTCTTTGAATGAATTGAATTTTTCACTAGTTAAGAATATTTGATAGTGGTATTTTAATCAGCATCTGATGAGTTTCCCTTTCCCCTTACTAAAAAAGGATATGAAATTATAATTTATTCATACTTCAACAATGAGAGAATCCTTCTCAAAAGAATGAACTACATCCTACTCCTACCTTACATTGTACTACAAGTCAGCCTTTCAGTTGAACTCCCATTCATGCTGTCCATAATAGCCTGTCTCCATCCATTTTATTTCCTAGATTAACCAATTAGCTTCTCCTTGTTTTCCTTCCTTTCACTCCAGCTTCTTGTCTTGTCATTATGAAAAAGTCATTTGCTTATCAATAAAAAATACCTTTATTATTATGAGTTATAAATCTCAATCTCATAGGAATGCTTTTGGTCTTGAAGATCATGATCTATTTCTTCTATCACTCATTATGCTTATGCATTCCATACCCAAAACCCCTTAACTTGAAGATGCTAGTTGGGAGGCTACTTACTTTGTGGGGCTCCATACTATAAGTATGTTTTGGGCTTTCGATCCAAGAGGGATGCGAAAAGACATGATCAGCCATGATAAGAGATTAAACTGTTGCTTTTTCTTAGAAACCATACTTTTTATTTCTAAATGAAAAGAAGAGGAAAAAATGTCTTCAAATAACTTATCTTACTGATAATAATGAAGAGCTTGATCAAAGACCACCCTCATAAGGACTAGATAGTTTATTTCATAAATGCTTACATTTTTTTATTACTATATCAGACTACTTACACTCACCTTATTTCCTAAGAGAGAATAGGGCTTTGAGGTGGACCTCTTCTCACAAGAAAGAGAGTTCTAAGCCTAAAAGCTTCTAATGCATTCCATATTGTTAGAAAGCATAGGACTATGTAAGTGGTAGATAGATTGAATAGATTGATAGAGAGACTAGAAATCAAGAATGAACACCAGATAATCATCATCGGCAACAAAATCTCATTGTTTTGTTGCATCATAATTAGATTTAGGTTGGCTTCATAGTAGCTCTAAATCAAGGGGAAAAGGAGCCACAAACTCTAAATTCTTTTACTTTAGCTTGAAAGAATGACAAGGGAATAAAAAGAAGACTCAACTATCAAGTTCACCAACTGAAGGAAGGAGTCAGAGTAATAGGATGGTGGAAGAATTATAGAGAACTAAATGAAAGGGACTTAAGGAAGATCAAGGGGAGTCCTAAAGGAAATACATTCTCTATAATAGTTTCATGCACCTAGTAGCAAGATCAAATCCATGCTTAGGTGTCCTATTGAAACAGGATGATAGAATGATATATTACATTAACATCATCTAGTATAACCTTCAAAAGAACAATGAAAATTAATTTCCCAAGATATGCATTGATGATGCAAATGTTAGGTATTGTAATTCAATAGTTAAGAATTTTTACTACATGAAAGAAAAATCTAAGAGCAAAAAGGCTAACTTCTAGTAATGCTATAAGAGAAAGGACTAAATCTTTGACCTCCAAAAGAAATAAGGATTAGAATAAACCAAATGAAAAATGATATATGACCAACCTTGCTTCTTGCTTTCTCATCATAGTTTGCTTGTTGTCCATACAATTTCTTCCTAAGTTGACTAACTATATATAATGAAATTGATCACCCTAATGAAGGTGGCATGTAAACATCTTCATGTAGGTTTTCATTTAGATAAGCATTCCATACATCTCATTGGAATGAATGTTACTTTCTCACTATGGAAACTACAATAAGAACCCTTACAAAAGTCACTCTTTGATTATAAAGTAGTGCTTTATCAAAATCGATACCTATCTTAATTTCTCTCAATAGTGGCCTTTCTATCAGAAAGTGGTTTGGAACCCCTCTATATCTAATAAGTTAATGAATGTATTCCACAAGATTGAAAATTCCTTAAACATGGCTTGCTACCTCAGCCCAATAAAATGTGTTTATAAACCACTCATGTCAACTTTGCACAAGTTGACAATGGCTCCTTTTCTATAATAGAAATCAAATAGGGAGGGGAATAAAAAAAGATTCTCAATAAATCCTCCACATGAATGGGCATGTTCTTCTATAATATGCAGTAACCAAAGTTATCAGGGATGTTATGTTTTTTGTTATCTTGATAACTATAATGCTTAGTGAAAATAGTTCCCTATAGTAAGATGAAATATAAAGAAAAAGGTTGTTCATTGTTGCAAGAAATGAATATGAGCATAGAGTGAGCAAATGTGTAATGTATTCCACCAATTCAATGGGTAATCAGGAAAGTAGTCTAGTAGGAGGGCAAGAAGAATTTCTTGTTGTTGCTGCCTCTTTATCTCCTAGTAAATTATTTATATTCCCTCATAATTTTTTCTAAGAAGCATAGCTATCTTTTCATCACCAGCATTATTCAAGTTTTTGACATAACATTTTTTGTTAACTTTTAGGTACTCTCAATCAAAAGAAAAAGGATATAGTTCAACCTCAATCCATAGGATTTCTATCTTTATCTACGTAGTGCTTTGGACTCTTTCTATGCCTCATTTGAAAGTCTAGGATGGAAAAGAAAAGATCATATTTTGATGCATGTACCATATTACTATCTAAACAAAAATAAATTACCTATTGACCATGTTCTCTGTCTTGGGCTATTTATGACGTTATCGATAGAGGAACTTGATATGCAAGATGTGATGCCACAGGTTGTAAATGGAAGGACCTACTGATGGAGCAGGGTTGGGGGTAACCATTCAAGTGCATAGATGGAAATGGCTATGTTGTGATAGAGAATGAAAGATAATCTAAAGGGAACTAGTCAGTATTATAAGATGAGAAGAGTGAGCGTGGTTTTTAGCTACTCAATAGAAGGCTATGACACTAATTTTTTATAAGATTCTTACTCTCCTAATGTGTGAACAACATAGAAAAAATCCCTACTGAAGAAGATCTAGAAGATAATAATCCAATATGTGTGGCTACTAAGTGAGAGTAGAACTCGAGCTCATGAAATGTAACATGTCAAGATGACGAGAATGAGGACCAAATTATCACATCGAAAGCCTTTCTTAGCTAAGGCATGTCCCTTTAAAAAATATTTTTTTTGCATAATTGTACAAGGTGAAGCTTTGGAATGTAGATCATTGAGCTGCCGATGATTTTCAAGGGTTAACTAAAGTAGAGGTACTCCATGAAAGTATATTGAGTGACCCATTGAGTTGGTCCAACACCTAGTGGGTATCATACCTCTAAGAAGTAAGAACTCTATGTGAGGGAGAAAGTTTTAAAACTTAAAAAAAAATTAATATGATTTTTTTGAAAAAAAAGACAAAATAGTAATTTTATTGTAAGAAAAATCTAAAATTTTTGAGATTCCAAATAACAAAAGAGACTTTATCATTGAATTCATCTTAAAAAATATAGCTACTATGTCAAATCTCGTTGAATTTTGCTATAGTTAAAATTTCATCAAATTCTGAGATAGTTGAAATTAAAATACTAATGAAATAATAACAAAATGAGAAAAAAATATGAAAATGTGACTGCATGCATGAGCAACTAGATGTCACATTTTTATTAATATTATTTTATAATTATTACTTAAAATAATAATTAAAAATATAGAACAAAAAAATGGGAAAACATGGCTGCATGCATGAGCAGCCAGTTGTCCCATTTTTGTGAATATTATTTTATTATTATTAATTATAATAATAATAAAATATTAAAAAAATGCAAAAATGGAAAGAAAAATTGGAAAATGGGAATGTGTGTGCATTCTTTTTATCTAGTGCAGAAAAAATGTCTGTGTTCTTTTTCTATTTTAGTTGGATATTTTGGGATTGAAATAAAATAATCCAAGAAATAAAGTTGCTCTACTAAATGAGAGATTTGTATAAGTATGAAAATCAAGGAGCTTTAGTGCTTTATATTCCAAGAGGTATAGAATTTATCTTATTTGAATTTCTTTCCATTTAAGGGCCGTAAATGGTCATGAATATAATCTAGTTTGGGAATATTTTGAGACCAAATTATGAACTATTAATGGCTAAAATTTTTTTTGTTTGGATAAATAACATGTTACAGTTTAATTTTTATTCATGTTGTTATAATTGTGCATGTGACTTGGTTTAAGCATAAAATAGTATATTTGTATTTCATATGCACGAGGACATCACAAATAAATGAGTATGTGTATGGTTATAATTTTATAATATATTTGATATTAATTATGAGTTCTTGAAATGGAATAACGTCCAAACTGAGTTATGTAGTATTTTCTAGAGAATGTCTAATATTCATAGAATGATGAATTTTCAGAGAATGTCTAATACTTGAAGTATATATATATATATTAGACATAGCTTAGACTAGAGTAAGGAAGTCAGTGAGACTCAGGATATAGGTACAAAAATATTCCATCAAAATTTAAATTCATGTAAACATTGTATTTGAATGTGTGTTAATATGTGCACATGATTCTATTTTGTTTGTTCACTTAGGTATGGAGTAGCCATGTAGTAGTTTATCTCCAAGTAGTTTTTCTCACTCTATTGTTTAGCCCCCTTTCAGGTATATGTCCAGTGCAAGCGATAGACCCCACATATGAATCCATACGTGTGAAGAAAGTTGGTTGTAGCATGTATAAAAGTTTTGTGAAAAAAAACTATTCTATTGCATATTTTCCTTGTGTAATGAATGAATGGGACAACCTAGGGATTAGTGTGTTACAAATATTTATTTTAACACCAAAATTCATCTTGTAGATAGCTTTTTAATCAATCACAGAAAGGATTCCTAAGATGCTTAAAGCCAACCATCTGATGGTCTGAGAAGTGTTTGTTCTCTAAAGTATTTCTAATCCAGGATGCACAACTCCTTTTAGCCCAAGTTTTACCATAATAAATTCTAAACATAGGTGTTAGAATTTCTATCTATGTGTATAAGTGATTATGCTAAAATATAGCATCAATGGCTTGTTCAGAACATAACATAATCACAATCGATAATAATTTTAATGTGGTTCACTAGTCATTCAATATGACTAGCTACGTTCACCAGAAAAAGTGCATAGTGCTTACGGATTTATTAACTTGAATGTTTTAGTCCAGAATTGAGAGAAAGAAAAAGAACATAGCACACACTCGTGATTATAGATACAACACACACACACACACACACACATAATACAATTAAGGTTCTACATAAAATAGAATGAGTCAGATCTTCATAGTGGATCAGGTCATGCTCTAAAATTTTCATTGGCATGCTAAATGGATGGTGGGACCCCCATTATTATCTCAATGCCACATATCTAATATTTCAAACATAATATCTTGTTACTTGCGCCTATAAATAAAATAGAGAAACAAAACAAATGGTTAAAAAAATAAGTAACAAAATAAATTATATAGTACAATCTCCACCTTAAGTTATTTTGTATACAAATAGAGAGACACTCTTTATAAAAGATTAGTCCTAATAAGATTACAGTTGATTTGATATATTCAGTAAGTCAAGATAGTGTCTTAACTTATTTAGAGTGACAAGTTTGATAAACATGTCAGCTGGATTATTAGAGATTCCAATCTTCTTCATTTGCATCCTCTTCTCAGATCAAAAAAATAATACCACACATGAAATTTTTTTTATTCCTCTTATGGTGTCATTGGTCTTTTACTAAATGAATAGCATTGAGGTTGTCACATAACAATATTGCGACCTCTTGATAAAGACTAAGTTCCTTGAGAAAACCTTTCGAACATATCACTTCCTTCGTAGCTTTCGTTAGAGCCATATATTCTACTTAAGAATAGGATAGAGTGACATAAGATTATAAAGTTACTTTCTAGCTAACTACAAAGCCATATACAGTGAATACATAGCTAGTCATAGACTGTTTACTATCAACATCTCCTGCATAGTAAGAATCAAAATATCTAGTTAGCATGAGTTCAAATTCATTACCAAATATTAAACTTATACCGAATGTTCCCTTGAGGTGCCTAAGTATCCCCTTTGTAGCTTTCCAAAGCTCTTGACTAGGGTTTATCATAAACCTACTTACTACACTAACTACATGAGTAATATAAGGCCAGGTGCACAACATGAGATACATGAGGCTCCCAAAAACACTAGAATAAGGAACCTTATACATTTGTTCCTTTTCAGGTTCAAATTAAGGACAAAACTCCAATGATAAATGAAGGTTGAAAGCATATGGCATGGACAAAGGCTTACAAGAAGTCATTCCAAGTATAGATAAACTTTTCTAGAATATTGTTTTTGTGATTGAAACAACTTTTTTTAGTTATATCTATGAATATTTTTATGCCTAGAATTTTCTTTGTCCCTCTAAGATTTTTCATATCAAATTCAGGATTGAGAAGATTCTTCAATTCATAAATGTTAGATTTATTTCTAGCAGTGATAAGCATATTATCTATATAGAATAGTAAGTAGATATATGATCCATCCTTTAGCCTTCTAAAATTAACATAGCAATCATGGTCACATATACTATTTTTATGACTAGTCATGAAATAGTCAAATTTTTTCTACCAAAGACGATGAGACTATTTAAGTCCATAAAGGGACTTCAAAAGCTTCCACACATGGGTTTCTTTATCTGATACCTCAAAATCCTCAGGTTGGCTCATATAAATTTCATCATCTAAATCTCCATGAAAGAAAATAGTTTTGACATCTAGTTGCTTGAGTTCAAGATCCTGATGTGCCACTAATGCTAGAAGTGCCCTGAAAGAGATATGTTTGACTATAGGAAAAAATATCTTATTATAATCAACACCCTCTTTCTGACTAAAATGTCTTGAAACTAGATGAGGCTTGAATTTTATAACACCAGCAACTGAGGTATCTTCTTTCTTTTTTAGCATTTGCAAGAAATTATCTCTCTCATTTGGTTTATGTACAACAACCTAGGTAACATTCTTATGAAGAGATTTAATCTCTTCATTCATTGCAACTAACCATGACTCAGATTTAGGATATTTAACAGCAATCCTGAAAGATGATGGTTTAGGAATTTCAATTTCTTTGGGCAACTTGTAGAAAAAACCCAAAAAATTCATCAAAGCCAAAACTTAGACGACCTACATTTATCCTCCTAGGTATATCCCTTGCAATATTGCAGGGAATAGATGCTCAGGTGTAGGTTCAATATCAGATTTAGAAACAAACTCAAGATCATATTTATGATTAGTTATTGATTATCTAGAGACAAATTTAGAAATCCTTCATGGAGCCACATAATTAGATTTTAGCTCCACCTTAAATTTAGATCGAGGAACTTCATATGATTGGATAAGACTAGGTACTTATTTTAGGATGGTAATTTCATCAAAGGTAATACTCCTAGAAAGGATCACTCTTTTTTCAGATGATGACTAAATACAAAAACCCTTGACTCCTTCACCATATCTTACAAATATTCATTTTCTTACTCACAGTTCAAGTTTATCATAATTTATATGATAGTAGGTACCACAACCAAATACTTTCAGACTACAATAATCTCCATGTTTACTAGACCATACTTCAAATGGAGTATTAAAATCAATTTCACTATGTGGTAATATATTTATCAGATTACATGCTATATTAACAACTTCATCCCAAAACACTATCTAAGCCTGATTGAGAGAGCATACATTCAGTTCTCTCAAATAGAGCTTGGTTTATTTTTTCAAAAATCGCATTTTACTGAGAGTTTCCCTTAATATTTTAGGTCTAGTTGTACCTTTTGTCGCTAAAGAATTGTTCAAATTCAGATGAACAAAATTTTAGACCATTGTCTGTTCATAGCAGTTTAAGCTTCTTAATTATTTGATTTTCTACTAAGCCAACCCATTGCCTAAACTTTCTAAAAGTTTTAAATTTATTTTTCATCATGAATCTCTTACCTCCCCCTCTTCCTCTCCCCATCTCTCTCTCTCTCTCCCTCTCTCTCTCTCTCTCTCCCTCTCTCATCCCCTCTTTCTTTCTCCATTTTTTTCTTTTTTCGCTCTCTCCCACTCCATCCCTCCCTCTTTCTTCCTCCCTCTTCTTCAGTCTATGCCTCTCCCTTTCTCTTTCAGTCCCTCACCCTCCTTTTCTATTTCTCACTCTTTTCCTCCCCCCATATCCCTCTCTCTCTCTCTCTCTCTCTCCCTCCTCATTTCTCAATCTATCGCTCTCCCTTAGTCTCCCTCTTTCTCCCTCCCTACCACCTTTTGTCCCTCTCTCCCCCTCTCTATCTTTACCTCTCTACCCCCTCTTGAACCATCTTTCTAACACTACCACTCTTTCTCTCCCACACTTTCTCTCCCCCCCCCACACACACACACACACACACACACACACTCACTCTCTCTCTCTCTCTCTCTCCCTTGCACCTTCCTTGCTCCCTCTCCTTTTCTTTCCATTATGTACTTTTCTTTCCGTCTCCCTCTCCCTCTCCCTCCCTCCCTACCTTCCTCTCGCTCTCTCTTTTTCTCTCTTCTATCTTTCTATCTCTCACTTACTCTCTCTATCCCATGTTCACTACCCTCTCTCCCTCTCTTTTTATATTCCCTATTTCCTATTTTTCTTTTACTCCTTTTTTCTCTATTTCTATATATATCCCTCTCTTCTCTCTATTTCTTTTTCTCTTTCCCCCTCTCTCTCCTCCCCTCTCTTTATACCAATCCTTTTTCTCACCCTCTCTTTATCTATCTTCATATATATATATATATATATATATATATATAGCTATCTATCTATCTATTTCTTACTCTCTTTCACACACACACACACACACACTCTCTCTCTATTTCTTATTATATATATATATATATATATATATCCCTCTATCTCTCTCACACTCTCTCCTCTACCTCTCTCTCCCCCCTCCCCCCTCTCTCTCCTTCTCTCCCTTTCCTCTCAATCTCTCTACCACTATCTTCCTTTCTTTTTCTATCATACCCAAGCAACGCATAACATACAAGGTTACATTGACATAAAATTAATATCCTAACCATTTCATTGTTATGAGAAAATCAGTCAGACTCCATGATAATATTGTAGTCACAAGAAATGTGTTGCATAGTTGATGTATTATGCCAACGAGGTGGTAGAGTTGTAACATACAATTATCATCAATACAAATTAGGTCGAATTCTAGCTAAGAATTGATGTCGAAACTACAAATTAGCCTAAAATTTAAAAAATTCATTCGATTACATGACTATTCATCAAAATGCACAAAAACTTCAAAGTTATAAAATTTATTCATTAATGTCACAATTTCTTGCTTATACATCATCTATCATCTCCCTCCCGTTCCCTCCCTCTAATTTGCAATCTCTTTATCCCTCTCTCTCTCTCTTTCTACCCCCTCTCCTCTATCTCTCTCTCACCCTTTCTCTATCCTTCTTTCCATCTCGTTCCCCTTGTCTCTTTATATGTTTCCCTCTCCCCCTCTCTCACTCTTTTTCTTTCCCTCTATTTCACTCTTTCACTATCCTATCCTTCCCTCTCTCAATCCATTTCTCTCTCTTTCTCTATCTCTCTTTATCTCTCTGTCGCTACCTCTCTTCATCTCTGTCTCTTTCTCAAATGCTCTCTTCTATATATTTCTCTTTCTCCCCCTCTCTCTTTGTTTCTCCATCCCTCCCTCCCTACCTACCTAACACTCTTATCCCTCTCCCTCCTCTCCCCCCTCTCTCTCTTTTCTTCTCTCTCTCTCTCTCTCACTTTCTATATATATATATCTTGCTATCACTCTCTTTTCCCCCTCTTTATCTTACTTTCCATTTTCTTCCCCCCCTCTCTCTCCATTTTTTCTTTTTTCCATCCCTCCCTCCCTCTTTCTTCCCCACTCTTTTTTATTTATGCCTCTCTCTTTCTCTCTCACTCACTCTCTTTCCTCCTCTATCTCTCACTCTCTCCCCCCTCTCCCTTTCTGTTACTCTCTCTCTCTCTTTCTCTCCTCCTCCTTGTTCTATCTATTGCTCTCCCTTTGTATCCCTCTTTCTCTCTCCCTACCTTTATTTTTGTCCCTTTCTCTCTCCCCCTCTTGATTCCTATTTCTAACACTACCACTCTTTTCTCTAATACTCTTTCTCCGACTCACTCTCCCTCTACTTCCCTCCTTCCATCCCCCTCCCTCCCTCCTTACCTTCCTTCCTCCCTCCCTCCCTCCCTCCTTACCTTCCTCCCTCCCTCCCTCCCTCCCTCCCTCTCTCTATCTATCTCTCTCTCCTCTCTCTCTCTCTCTCTCCCTCTATCTCTCACATACTCTCTCTCTATCCCATGTTCTCTGACCTCTCCCTCCCTCCCTCTCTTTTTATATTCACTATTTTATATTTTTCTTTTACTTCCTTTTCTATCTCTTTCTCAGCTTATCCCACTCTCTCTATTTCTCACTATTTCCCCCCTCTCTCTCCTTCCCCCTCTCTCTATACCTATATTTTTCTCCCCCCTCTCTTTCTCTATCTTCATATATATGTATGTTGCCTACTCTCTCTTACACACAAACACTCTCTATTGCTTACTCTTTATCTCTCACCCTCCCTCTCTCTCTCCCCCTCCCACACACACACTCTCTCACCTCTTTCTTTCTCCTTCTCTCCCTCTTCTCTCAATCTGTCTACCACTATCTCTCTCTCTCTCATTATCTCCATCACTCTTCCTATCTCCCTCTCTCTTTCCCTCTCATTTTCCATGTCTCTCTAACTCTCTCCTCCTCTCTTTCACTCTCCCCCTCTCCCACCATTACTTTATGTCTCACTCTCTTTCCTTCCCAATCCCTCCCTCCTTCAATCAATTTCTCCCTCTTTATCTTTGTCACTCCATCACTTTCCCTCTTTCTCTCCCTCCCTATCTCCCTTCCTTCCTCTCAATCTCTTGTAAATAAGTAACTAGTGGCATACTTGGTTACTATGACATAAAATTAATGTCCTCACTTTTTCATAGTTACAAGATAATTATTGATATGACTATATGATAATAATGTAGTCATAAATTTCTCTTGTAAGTTGTGTGCTTGTTTTTAATAAAGTGTATGTTTCTAAAAAAATCAGTCATAAATAATATGTTGCATAATTGAAGTATTATGCTAATGAGGTAATAGAATTGTGATATATAATGATTGTCAAGACTAATTATCTATAGTTTCAACTAAGAATTGATGCTGAAACTACATGATGCTCTATTATCTACAAATTAGCCAAAAGAAACCAAAATTATATTGATTTACTGATTATTAATCAAAATCCACAAAAACTCCAAAGTTGTAAAATTGGTCCATTTATGTCTCATTCTCTTGCTTACATGTCAACTAAAAATACCATAATATTCAAAAATATTTAGTAATTTGATCATAGAACATCTCCCTCCCCTTCTTTCCCTTTACTTTCCTATATCTATCTCTCTCTCCGCCCACTCTTCCCCCCTCCTCCCTTTCTTTACCCCTCCCTCCATCTCACTCCTCTCTCTTTATTTTTATCCCTTTTCTCTATCTCTCCATGGATTTATTTCCTTCTATGTCCCTCTCTCACTGTCCCTTACACACTTCCACTTCTTTGTATCCCTCCATCTTAACCTCTATCCCACTCCATCCCTTTATGTCTTTTCACTTTCTCTCTCCCTTTATCTCTCTCCCCTTTCTTTCACACTATCTCTCCCTCCTTCTCCCCACCTCACTTTCCCTCACTCTCTCCCCATCCCTCACAACATTCCCCCCCTCTCTGTCTCTGTCAGTCTTTTTATCTCTCTCTCTCTCTCTCTCTCGCTCTCTCTCTCTTCCACCTCTCTCTCTCTCTCTCTCTCTCTCTCTTCCACCTCCCTCCCTCCCTCTCTCCCTCTCTCTCTCTTCCACATCTTTCTCTCTCTTTGTCCACCTCTCTCTCTCTCTACGCCTCTCTCTTTCTCCACCTCTCTTTCCCTCTCTCTCTCTCACACTTTCTGTCTATCTCTCTCTCTATCTCTCTCTCTCACTTCCTCTCCCTCTCTCACACTTTGCCCACCATCTCTATCTCTCTTTTGTATCTCTCCTACTCTCTTTGTCCACACCTTTCCATCTTTTTCCTTTACTCTCCCACCCTCTCTCTGACTATCTTTACTTCTCTCTGACTATCTTTACTTCTCTCTATCTCTCACTTTCTCTCCCTCTCTAACTCTCCCTCTCTTTATCCTAATATATCTCTTTCTCTCCCCCATCTTTCCATCCATTTCCTTCCCTCCCAACCCTTCTCCCTCTCCCTCTCATTCTCCTGCCCTCACTCTCTCACATGGCCTCCCCCTCCTTTTCCCCTGGGCCCTCCCTCTCTCACTTGGCCTCCCCTTCCCCCCTCTCTCTCCTTCTCTATCTCTCCCTTCATCCCTCCCCCCCTCTATCTCTTTCTCACTTCCTTTCTTTCCCTCTATCTCTTTTTCACTTCCTTTATTTCCATATATCTCACCCTCTCTCTCACCTTTGTCTCTTTCTCTATCATAACCAAGTAACAAGTGGCATACTATGTTACTGCAACATCAAATTAATATTATAGCTATTTCAATATTATAAGATACATATGACTCTGACTTAATTATAAAATCATAATCACAAATAATATGTTACATAATTAAAATATTATACTAATGAGGTGGTAGAGTTGTAACAAACAAACATTATCACCACCAATTAGATAGAGTTTCATCTAAAATTGATGCCAAAACTATATGATAGTACATAACCTACAAATTAGCCAAAAGCCTTTTAGGGCTTATTAATTCATGACTATACATCAAAATATACCAAAACTTCTAAGACATGAATTGATCCATTTGTGACTCATTCTCATACTTACACATCAAATAAAAATATTATAATACTCAAGAATTTTTGGTAATTTGATAACTGAACACCTCCCACCCCCTTCTTGAATCTTGCCTCTCCCTCTCTATATGATATTCCTCTTACCCTTCTCTCTCCCCCTCATTCCCCCTCTCACTTCCCTCTTTCTCCCCTCCCCCTCTTATATATATATATATATATATATATATATATTTATTTATTTATTTATATATACCTTTCTTTATATCACTTTCCCACTGTCCCTCTCTCATTGTCCCTCACACTCTCACATCTTCTATGTATCCCTCATCTCTACCTCTCTTTCTATCAAGATCTCTTTCTTTCCACTGTTACTCTCCTTATATCTCTCTCTCCCCCACTTTCTCATACCACCTCTCTCTTCCTCTTTTTCACTCCATCTCCCCCTCCCTCTCTCTATGCTTCTCTCTGCCTCTATCTCCCCACTCTCTCACTCAATCTCTCTCTCTCTCCCTCTATCACATTCTCTCTCTCTCTCTCTCAATCTATATATATATATATATATATATATATATATATATATATATATATATTTCACACACTCTCTCCATCCCTCGCACTTCCCCCACTCTCTCTCTCTCTCTCTGCATCTCCCTCCATTTCTATCTCTCTCCCTTTCTCTCTCTCTCCCCAATCTCTTTTCTTATCTTTTTTCTATCCATCCTTCCCTCTTCCTTTCTATATCACACTGTCTCTATCCATCTCTCCATCTTTCTTCCCCTTCTTTCTCTCACTACCAATCCCTCTACCTCTCTCGCTCTCTCTATCTTTCCATCACACACACACACACTCTCTCAATCAATCTCTCCATCACTCTCTCTCTCTCTCTCTCCGTCTTTCTCTCTCTCTAACACACACTCTCTCCATATTTTTCTCACTACCTCCCCCTAACTCTCTCCCTATATATCATTTTCTCTCACCTTATCTCTCTCTTTCTTGCTCTTCTCTCTCTCCATCTCTCCCTCTCTCCCTCCCTCCCTCCATCTCTCTCTCTCTCTCTCTCTCTCTCTTTCTGCCTCCCTCCCTCTCTTCCCCCCCACTTCTTATATCTTTCTTTCTCTCACTCTTTCTATGTCTCTCGCTATCTATTTCTCTTTCTGTCTAACTATCTCTCTCTCTCTCCTTCATTCTCTTCCTTCCTCTTTCCCTCATGCTCTCTTTCTCCATGTCTATCTCTCTTTCCCTCATTTGCTTTTTTGTGCTCTCTTTCTCTCTCTCCATTTTATTTCCCTCTCTCCCTCTTCCTCTCTCTACCTTTTTCACTCTCTCCCTCTCTCTATCTCACTATCCCCCCATTTCTCCATGACCCTCTATTTCTTTCCAACCATCCGTTCTTCCCTTACTTTTTTCCGACTCACACTAACTCCCTCCTTCTCTCCCTCCCTCCTTCCCAGTCTATTTCTTTCTTCTATTCTCTCTCTATTTCTCTCCCTCTCACTCTTTATTTGACTCTAACTCTCTCTCTCTCTCTCTCTCTCTTTCCATCTCACTCTATTTCTCATTCTCTCTCCCTCCCTCTTTCTTTCCCTTTCTATCTCACTCTTTCTCTTCTATCTTTCTCTCTCTCTCACCCTCTATCTCCCTTTCTCCCATTTCTACCACACACACACACACACACACTCTCTCTCTCTCTCTCTCTCTCTATCAATCTCTCTCTTCCTCCATGTTGCTATACCTTTCTCACTTTATTTCTCTCTCCCTCCCCCACCCCCTCTATCTCTAACACTCCATATCTCTCTCTCTCTCTCTCTCACTCTCTCACTCACTCACTCACTCACTCACTCACTCACTCACTCTCTCCTCTCTCGCTCTCTCTATCTTTCCCTTCTACCTTTCTATCTCTTCTTTGTCTACCTCTCTTTATCTCTCTCTATATCTCTGTGAAATCTAGGAAAAAATGAATAAATAAATAATATTATTTTTTAGGAAAATGGGCAAAATGATAACTTTGCAATAAGAAAAAATAATCTGAAAATTTTAGAACATTAATAATAAAATAAATTTAATTATTGAATTCATCTTAGAAAATATAGCTATGATGACAAATTTCGTCAAATATAGCTAAGGATGATAAAATAATCTAAAAATTTTAGTTATTTTTTAAAATCTATTTAATAATAATAATAATAATAATTAGGAAATAAAAAAAAGACCATGCCATGGCATCAATGACGTGGTTGTGTGCATGCATAGCCCATGTGTCAAAAAAAAGAATTTAAAATAAGTTTGTTTATATTATTTTAATAAAAAAATAAAAAAAAATTGATGGGAACCAGGAAAATTGGGAGATGGAAAAAAAATACATCGTGTAGAGAGAGAGAGATACAGTGCAGAAAAAAAAATAGTGTTCATTAATTTTCTTTTGATAATAGCTGATTATTCTGAAGTTGAGATAAAATAGTCTAATAATAAAAGTTACTCTACATGCGACGAGAGCTTTAGATTAATATCAAATTTATAAAGTTTCTATGAAATATTCTAAGAGGTAGTGGTTTTCTCCTATTAATATTTCTTTTTATTTAAAGGTCATAAATGATCGTGGCATATATTTGAATTCAAATTATTTAGAAATTTCATTATGAATGATTAATTAGTAAAAGTTTATGTGTTTTGTTTAGTAAAATATATTATAGTGTGTATTGTGTTTGATAGTTATAAATGTGCATGGAACATGGTTTAATTGTAAATGACATATTTGTATTTTATATGCATGGAGACTTTCCAAATAAATGGGTCACTACCTGATGTATATTTATATATATAAAGGTATCATAAATGGTAGTATGCGAACTCGATTTGGGTCAACATCCAGACTGAGTTGTGTGGTATTTTTTAGGAGCATGGCTAATATTATTATGCGAATTGGAATTGGAACAACATCCAGACTGAGTTATGTAGTGAGTTTTGGAAAATATCCAAAGAAAAAATTTATTTTATCGAAAAATATCGAATATTATTTTTCAGAGGTGGTTCATATTTCTTGAAGTATGTACAAGAAAAAATATATTTTATTTGGAGAATGTCCAATATTGTTTTTTGAAAAAGGTCCATATTTTTCAGAGTATTTCCACACACACACACACACATATATATCTCTCTACATCTATATATAATATATCACACTTGGCTTCAGCATGTGTGAGGGAGTAAATGAAACTTAGAATATGAGTATATAAACATTTCATTCGTAATTACATTCATGTAAACATTATATGTGAATGGGTATTAATATATACGCATGATATTTTTACATGCACTTAGGTAGGAAGTAACCCTATTGAAGTTTTCTTTACTGAGCTTTGCTCACTCTATTGTGGGACCCCTTTCAGGTAAAGGTCTAGGACAAATAACAGACTCACATGCATGATCCCACATGTGAAGGAAGTCAATTGTGGCTTGAATAATATATTATGTGTTTATATTTTGATGAGCAAATAAAAGAAAAAAATGTGTATGCTATATTTGGAAAAATTTTATTTCATTGCACATTTTGTTGTGTGATGGAATGAATGTGTATGCTAAATTTGAATAATATATTTTGTGTTTTTATTGCACATTTTGTTGTGTGATGGAAAAAAAATATGTATGCTACACTCTTGCAGTTTGGGGTATTACAACTTGGTATCAGAGGTTAGGTATAAGATTACATATAGCTCAAAATTGGAACAAGTTTTATAACATAGTAGGAAAGTTTAGATATATTAATATCTAATACTTGAAAAAAAATTAACATGTAGATAATATATTGGTGTCAAGTTCTAGGTAGAAAATTTCCTAGAAGAGATCATGACATAAAATGATTTTATTTATTATCTATACAATGGTGTGAAACATATTGCGTATTTTAGATTGTATGGATTATATGCATGGTGGAAAATAGGAAGAAAAAAAAGGTAGGAACACTAGGGTAAAGAAACATAAGCTTAGTAGTTTAGAAAATAAAAAGATATTTTCAACATGAAAAGTTTATTATTAGTTGACATGTGCACTAATAATAGAATGAGAATATGGTTCTTAAATTATTATTTGACTTATATAGATGACAAATAAAAAACAAGGACATAGAGGATGTCCATGAAATGAGGATCGACCACCAGCCCTCAATGACCAACAAGCTTTCATAGAGGCTATGGGTGTCGTAGTTGTCATGCTTGCATAGACTAGTGTAGCTATAGGTCAAAAATGGCCAAGTAACCTACAAAGATTCAAGGCCCATTATCCTCTAACATTTATGGGATAGGGGACTCAATTGCAATAAATCATTGGATATGACAAGTTGAGAAAAATTTGGATGAGCCATTGCATGTGACTTTTCCCTTAGAGACTAAGGTAAAAATTAGTTAGATATATCAAGATTATGAGTTAGAAATCTCAGTGATTCTATTCATGGTAGACCTTAGGGTTATGGACATATTGGATTTTGATATAATTCTTTCCATGAACTGGTTGACAACACATTAAGTCATTATTGATGATGATCTTAGAAGAATTATTTCCTACACACTATATTATGTATGTGTTATATTTTAGAAGGATAAGCATGATGATTTATCCAAGACTATATACGATTCTAAATGGTTTGGACAACTAATGGTTTGGCTGGCATATCTCACCCTAGAAGAAGAGGGGATATTAAATATGGATCCTCCTCGGATAGTTTGTGAATACGAAGATGTTTTTCAGGATGAATTACCAGGATTACCACCACACAGGAATGTAGCCTTTAGTATTGAGTTACACATTGATACATCACTCATTTCTATGAATCCACATAAGATGACACCGATCGAATTGCAAGAACTCAAGGTCCATATGCAAGATTTGTTAGAAAAGTGTTTCATTAGACCAACACTTCACCTTGGAGTGCTCCGGTTCTATTTGCAAAAAAAGAAGGATAATACCCTTTGACTGTGCATTGACTATCGACAGTTGAATAGGGTTATAATAAAGAATTAATATCTATTACTAAGGATTGATGATTTGTTTGACTAGTTAAAAGGGGCACGAGTCTTTTCTAAAATAGATCTTCGTACCAAATATCACAAGTTGTGAGTTAGGGTGGTTGACATCGCTAATATAATATTCAGAATACGGTATGAGCAAATTGAATTTATAGTAATACCTTTCGGATTAATGAATTTTCCAACATCATTCATAGATCTTAAGCATAAAATATTTCAGTCATATTTAGATCATTTTATTATAATTTTTATGGATGACATTTTGATCTATTCTGAGTTTGAAGGAGAGCATAAAAATCATTTAAATGTTATTCTCCAAACTTAGAGAGAATATAAGTTGCATGCCAAGTTTGGTAAATGTGAAATTTGATTGATAGAAGTAAAATTTTTGAGATATGTAGTATCGGCTACAAGCGTCTTAGTGGACCCTAAAAAAGTTAGGGTAGTCATGAGTTGGGAGAGATCAAAGTTAGTTTTTTGGGATTGAATGGGCATTACAAATGATTTATTGGAAATTTTTTTTAGTTAGCTACTCTAATGACTAGATTTACTAGGATGGAAGTCAAGTAAGAGTGGACTGATTCATGTGAAAAGGTATTTCATGAATAGAAAATGAGACTTACTTAAGCTCATATTTTGATTGTTCCAGATAGGGAACAAATATATAGTGTATAGTGATGCTTCGTAAGATGCATTGGGATGTATTCAAATCCAATCAGGGAGGATTGTAGCTTATGGTTCATGGCAGTTAAAGAATCATAAGCAAAATTACCCCACTCATGATATAGAGTTGGTAGATATAGTCTTTTATTTTAAAATATGGAGTCACTATTTGTATGGTGAGCAATTTGAGGTATTTTAAGACCATAAAAGTCTGAAACATATCTTTACACAATGGGACCTTAACATGAGACAACACCGATGTATGAAGTATTTGAAAGATTATGATTTTACTTTGCTTTACCATCTATGTAAGGTAAATGTGGTGGCTGATGCACTTAGTCTAAAGTCATGAGTAGCACTAGCTAGTATAGCTTCGTGGGAATGAGATATTCTTAAGACTGTGGAATGATTTAGCATACAATATAGCAATCAAAGTCAAAGTGTTATCGAGAGTTTAGTAGTCATACATTTCCTATTAAAATAAGGTGATTGAGATCCAGAAACAAGATGTAGAAATATTATCCATAAAGAATCGAGTAGAGACTAGTACATGCGATGATGGTTGGGTAATTCATATGAATGATGGTCTTTGGTTTAGGGCACAGATTGTGGTTCCCGAAATTGTAGAATCGAGAGAATATTCTTAGAGAATTCCATTATTCTTATTTTACGGTGCATCATGGTGGTATAAAGATATATAATGATCTTCATTGCTAATATTACTGGAATGGGATGAAACGACACATTGGGGATTTTGTTTGAAGATGCCTCATGTGTCAATAGATAAAGGATGAGCATCATAAGCTAGCAGGATTACTCCATTCTTTAGAGGTAGTATAGTGGCAATGAGAGCATACCATGATCGATTTTATAACTAACTTGCCACGGACATCACAAAAATATGATGTTGTGTGGGTGATTATGGACAAGTTTACAAAGTCGAGACATTTTCTAGCAATGCGAATGTACTTCACACGAGGGAAATTATGTAGGTTATACATATGAGAAATTGTTCGATTACATGGAGTGCTAGTATCTATTGTATCGGAAAGAGATCCTAGATTTATGACTCATTATTGAGAGAGTTTCTAGATAGTAATGGTAATACAATTGATAATGAGCACTACTTTTTATTCACAAATAGATGATGAGTCAAAAAGGATCATACAAGTTTTGGAAGATAGGGTATGAGCTTGTTGTCTGGATTTCGAGGGTAGCTAGGAAAACATCTGCCTTTGGTTGAGTTTGCCTATAACAATAATTTTCAGAAAAGTATACAAATGACATCATATGAAGTATTATACAAAAGGTCATGTTGATTTCTAGTTTATTGGACTGAGGTAGAAGATAGATCCACCATAGGTCCAAATATAATTAAAGATACCTCAGAAAAAATAGATTTGATATGACAATATCTTCTTACAACTCAAAATTAATAGAAAAGTTATGCCGATAGATGATGAGAACCTCTATAATTTGAGGTGGGAAATCATATTTTCTTGAAAGAAGTGTTAAAAAGGGGAGAAATCTGATTTGGCAAGCATAGAAAGCTATCATCAAGGTATATTGGGTCTTTCGATATACTTGAGAAAGTAAGTTTGGTTGCTTATCGGTTGATATTACCACCACATTTATCTAGTATCCATGAAATATTCTATATCTCTAGGCTTAGAAAATATATTTTTAAACTAATTCATGTAGTAAACTGGGGCGAGCATGTTTTTGATGCAAATGGAATATTTAAAGAAATGTCAGTACATATCATTAATAGTTGAAACCAAATTTTGTGATGGAAGACTATGAGACTAGTAAAAGTGATATGACAACATCAAGGATTAGAAGAAGCAATATAGGAACATGAAGAGATGATCCATGTTGCTTTTCCTTTTTTATTTGAAAATGAAGATATGTGTTTTAGTAATTTAATAATTATTAAATTTAGTGATTTCTTATTACATAAAGAAGTATCTGTGAGAAATTTGAGACAAAATTACTTAAGGAGAAGAGAATGTGAAATCCATGAAAAAAAATGAATAAATAAATAATATGATTTTTCTAAGAAATTGGGCAAAATAGTAACTTTGCAATAAGAAAAAATAATTTGAAAATTTTAGAACCCTGATGATAAAATAGATTTCATCTTTGAATTCGTCTTGAAAAATATAGCTATGGTAACAAATTTTGTTAAATTCTAAGGAAATCATAATTTGGTTATTTTTTTTTTAAATTTATTTAATTATTATTATTATAATTAGGAAATAAAAAAAGAAGAATGCACCACGGCATCATGACGTGGCTGCGCACATGCGTAGCCCATTTGTCAAAAAAAAGAATAAAGAATAAGTTTTTTATACTATTTTATTAAAATAATAAAAAAACTGATGGGAATCAGAAAAATGAGGAGATGAAAAAAATTATTTCTACGGATGATAGAGATATAGTGTAGAAAAAAATAAAGTGTTCAATGATTTTATTTTGATAATAGCGGACTATTCTATAGTCGAAATAAATTAGTCAAAGAAAAAAAGTTGTTCTAAACCACAAGAGCTTCAGATTGATACCAAATTTATAGGTTTTCATAAAATATTCCGAGAGTTAGTGGGTTTCTCTTATTAAAAGTTCTTTCTTTTTAAAGGCCGTAAATGATCATGGTTTATATTTCAATTCAAATTATTTAGAAATTTCACTGTGAATGGTTAATTGTTTAAATTTTTGTGTATTATTTATTAAAATATATTATAGTGTAAATTATGTTTGGATAGTTATAACTGTACGTGGAACATCATTTAATTGTAAATGGAATACGTGCATTTCATATGCACGAGAAAATTCTATATAAATGGGTTGGTGCATTATATATTTATATATATGTATGTATGTATGTATGTATAATGGTTGCTATTATACGAACTCGAATTAGAACAAAGTGCGGATTGAGTTGCATGGTATTTTTTTAGGAGCATGGCTAATATTATTATGCGAACTCAAATTGGGATAACATCCAAACTAAGTTACGCGATAGTTTTTGGAAAATATCCAAGGAAAAATATATTTTATTAGAAAATATCCAATATTATTTTTCGGAGGTGGTCCATATTTCTAGGAGTATGTCTAAGAAAAATATATTTTGTTTGGAGAATGTCCAATATTATTTTTGGAAAAGGTCCATATTTTTTGGAGTATTTCAATATATATATATATATATATATATATATCTACATCTATATATAATATGTCATACTTGGCATCGACATGTGTGAGGAAGTCGATGGAACTCAAGATATGAGCATATAAATAGTTCATCCATAATTACATTAATGCAAGCATTGTACTTGAATGAGTGTTGATATATACGCATGATATTTTTATGTGCACTTAGGTAGGGAGTAGCTTTGTAGAAGTTTACATCTATTGAGCTTTGCTCACTCCGTTGTGGGACCCATTTTATGTATAGGTCCAGGATAGATGACAGACACACATGCTAGATCACACATGTGTTTTTATTCCGCTGAGCAAATAAAGAAAAAAATGTGTATGCTACATATAAAAAAAATTTATTTTATTACACATTTTATTGTGTGATGGAATAATTAGACCTCTAGAGTTTGAGGTGTTACAATTTTTATATCCATCTATCAACCTATCTTTTTCACTTTCTTACCCTCTCATTCTCTCTCTATTTTATTCTTACTCTTTCCTTCCTCCCTCTCTATATCACTCTCCAAAACTCTTTCCATCTCTTTCCCTCTCACTCACTCTATCTCTCCTCTCCAACCCGATCTTTTTTGCTCTCTCTCTTTCCCTCCCTTTCTCACACACACACACACACACACACTCTCTCTCTCTCTCTCTCTCTCCTTCCCTTCCTATCTCTCAACCTTTCTCTCCTCTCTCTCCCTCATTCACTCCCTCTCCATTTCACTCTCTCTCTATCTCTTTCTCTCTCTCACTCTCCCTTCGTCTCTCTTTATCTAACTCTCCCTCTTTCTCTCTCACCCATCCCTCCTTGCTTCCCACTTACCCACACTCATTACATCCCTCCCACCATTTCTCTCTCTATCTTCTCCATCTTTCTCTCCCTAACTTCTCCTTCTTACCCTCTTTCTCTACCTCATCTCTCTCTCTCTCTATGTCTCTCTCCCTCTCTCACTCTCTCTCTTTCTCCTTTCTCTCTCCCTCAATTTTTAAAATTCTTTATTGTCTAGCTCTCTATCTTTTTGCCACTCCCTGTGTCTTTCTCTATATCTTTCTATCACTCTCCACCTTTCTCTCCTCACCCTCCTATCCTTTCCCTCTTTTTCTTTCACTCACTCCCTCTCTCCCCACTCTCCCTCCTTCCCACCCTCTCACTTTCCCCTCCCTCCATCTCACTCACTCTTTCCCTCTCCCTCTCTCTCTCTCTCATTCTCTCTCATTCTCTCCCTCTCACTTTCTCTCACTCTCTCTATCATGTGCTTTGTTTATCTCACCCTCACTCTCACCTACCTCTCTCTCTCTCTCTCTCTCTCTCTCTTCCTCTCTCCCCGCTCACTCGCTCTCTCTCTCTCTCTATTTCAATGTCTCCCTCTCTCCTTCTACCTCTCTAACTTTCCCTCATTTCCTTGCTCTCTATCTCGTTCTCACTACCTATCTTTACATATTCTTCTATGTTACTCTATCAACCTATCCATCTCCTTGTCTCTTCTTATATCTATGTGTTTCTCTCCTTCTCTCCCTCCCACCCCCTCTTATTCTCTCACTCTCTATCTCTCTCTCACATGCACACACACACACACTCTCTATCCCTCTTTCTCTCTCTCATTTTTTCTCATTGTACACCTCTATGACTTCCTCTCTCCCCAAGTCCTCTCCCTCCCTTCCTCCCTCCCCCCTCTCTCTCTCTATCTCTCTCCCTGTCATTTCCCCTTCTCTATCTTTGCCCTTCTCTACTTCATTTTCTCCCACTATCTCTATAACTCCCTCTCTTTCTCCATCTACCCACTTCTGCCTCCCTCATTCTTTCTCTCTCTCTCTATCCCCATCCCTCCTTGCCTCCCTCTCTTTCTCTCTTTCGCTCTCTCCCTCTCCCTCTCTCTCCCTCTCCCTCTCTCTTTCTCTATCTCTCTATATTTTTCGCTCCCAGTCTTTCTTTCTCTATCTCTCCTTTATATTTTCCCCACTCTCTCTTCTCTCTATATCTCTTTCTCTCCCTCTCTGCCTCCCTCCCTCCCTCTCTCTCCCTCTTTCTCTCCCTCTCCCTCTTTCTCCCCCTCTTTTTCTTTCTCTACCTTTCTCTCTCTCCCTCCCTCCCCCCTCTCTCTCCCTCTCTATCCTTAACTTTTACCCTCACTCACTCCCTCCCTCTCTCTCCCTCTCTATCCTTAACTTTTACCCTCACTCCCTCCCTCCCGCTCTCTCTCTTTCTCTCTCTCTCCCTCTCTCTCCATCCCTCCCTCTCTCTCCATCCCTCCCTCTCTCTCTCTCCCTCCATTTTTTTGTTCTTCATTCTCTCCTTCTGTTTCTCTCTCTCTTTCTATCTATTTGTCTCACCCCTCCATCTGTATATCTTTTGCTACTGCCCCCCTCTCCTCCATCTCCCTTTCCCTCTCTTTCACCCTATCCCTCTATCCCACCATATCTCTCACAAACACTCACTCTCTTTCTTCCTATCCCTCTATCCCACCTTCTCTCTCTATCTCTCTCCCTCTCTTATCATCTCCCCTCCCTCTCTCCCTTCTCTTTCCCTCTCTTATCTCTCAATAATGATTATGCGAAACTATTGGATTGTGCAAAAATATAAACAATACACACTATAATAATCAAATACTAGTTTTAACATGGTTCACTAGCTATTCAACATGACTAACAATATCCATTCAAAAAGTGCTTAGCACTTATGGATGAATAACCAAGTGGTACAGTACAAATTTACAAATATATATATATAGACGAAGAACATAGCACCTAGAAAAAATTACGCATACAATGAATTTATAAGAAAAATAGATAGGGTTTTATAAACGAAATGAGTTGGATTAACAAAGTGGACCAAGTAGTGGAACCCTCATTATTATCTCAATGCCACGGGATCAATCTCTCAACACATCAGTACTTGTGCCTTTATATAAAATAGAAAAATAAGAAAACAAATGGTTAAATAGATAATAAAACAAATTATATACTACACTCTCCTTTTTCCGTTCATTCCCACTTTCTCTTTTTCTCTCTCCCTCTCTCCCATTATCTCTCTAACTATGTCCCTACTTATCTTTCACCCTTTCTCACTTTCTCTACATCTCTATCAACCTGTCTCACACCCACACACCCTCCCTCTCTCCCCCCTTTCTCTCTCTCTATTTGTCTCTCCCTCTTCTTTACCTCTCTATTTGTCTCTGCCTCTTCTTTCTCTCTCTATTTGTCTCTCTCTCTCTTCCTACTCTCTCTCTTCCTACTCTCTCTCTCTCTCTCTCCTCTTTCTTCTCTCTCTCTCTCTTTCTCTTTCATCTTTCTCTATCTCTCCCTCTCTCTCTCATGCTCTCTCCCACCACCCTTTCTCTCTATCCCTCTCCCTTTCTTTCTCTCTCTCTCTCTCTCATTCTCACTCATTGTCTCCTACTCTATTGCCCTCTATCGCTCTCTTTTTGTCTCTCCTCGCTTTCTCTCTCTTGCCCAGTCCCTCTCCATTTCTATCTCTACCTTCGCTTTCTTATGCTCTCCCCCTCTCTATCAGTATTTTGTTCTGTGTATTTCTACATCACTTTTTTCCCCACCCTAAATTTTTCCATCTTCCCCTCTCAGTCTTTTCCTTTGTCTCTCTATCTCTCCATCTCTCTCCATCTCTCTATCACTATCTCTTACACACTCGCTCTTGTTATTTCTCTCTACTTCTCTCTCAATTCCTCTCCCTCACTATCTCATTTCCTCTCCCTACACCATCTCTTCCTATATTTCTTTATTTCTCTCTTCTCCCTCTCTCTATGCCACCTCTCTCTCTTTCACACACACACACACACACAAACTCACTCTCTCTCTCTTTCCCTCTTTCCCTATCTACCTTCTACTTTCTAATTTTACAAATCTCTAACTTTCTCTCTCCATCTAGTCCATTCTCTCTCTCTCTCTCTATCTCTCTTGCTTTCGCTCTCTCTTTCTTACTTCATCCCCCACTCTTCCCATTTCTCTTTGTTTCTCTCTCTATCCATCCATCTGCCTATATATATATATATATATATTTATTTATTTATTTATTTATCCCCTTTTCTCTCTCGCTCTCTCTCCTCTGTCTTTATTTTCTCTTGTCCCCTTTCTTCTCTCTCTCTCTCTCTCTCTCTCTCTTTCTCACTCTTTCAGTCTATCTGCCCCCTCTCTTAATTTCTCCATCCATTTCTCTCTCCCTTTCCCTCCCTCCCTCCTTACCTTTCTCCCTCCCTACCTCCCTCCTTACCTCCCTCCCTCCCTCTCCCCCTCTCTCTATCGCTACCCTCTATCTTTATGTCTTTCCCTCTTGATATCTTTTTTTTTCTATCTCTACTCTCCCTCCCCCTTCTCTCTACCTCTCTCTTTTCTATCTCTCTCAACCTTTATATCTCTTTCTACCTCTCTCTCTCTCTCTCTGTCTCTCTCTACCTTTCTCTCTCTCTCTCTCTCTATACCATTCTCTCTCTCTCTCTCTTTATTTCTTTCCCTTTATACCTCGAACAATTCTTCTTTCCTACTCTTTCTCTCCCTCTACCTTTCTCTCTCCCCCTCTCTCCCTCTCTCTCTCTCCCTCTCTCCCTTTCTCTCTCCCTTTCTCTCTCCCTTTCTCTCTCCCTTTCTCTCTGCCTCACTCTCTCCTCTTTTCCACTCTATTTATCTTTCTGTCTCTCCCTGTCCATCCTTACCTCTCCCTCTCTTCTTCCGGCTCCATCCATCTCTTTTTATTTGTCACTCTTCTCTCCCCAATCATTATTTCATCTCTCTCTCTCATATCTATCTCACCCTCCATCTCTCTTCATTATCTCTCTATGCCTCTCACTCTCTTTGCCCCTCTATGCCTCTTTCTCTGTCTCTCTCTCTCTCTTTCTCTGCCTCTCTCTACTCTCTCTCTCTCTCTCAAATCTCGCTCTCCCCTCTCTTTCTCTCAATCTCTCTCTCTCTCTCTCACTATATATATCTCTCTCTCTCTCCATTCTTCCCTCTCTCTCCTTTCCCTCTTTCTTTTTCTTTCCCTCTCTCTCTTTATATTTTTCTCTCTTTTTTTCTCCCTATGTCTTTCCCCTCTCCCCTTTTGTCCCTTTCTTGCCTCTCTCTCGCTCATTGTCTCCCACTTTCTCTCACACACACTCTCTCTATCCTTCCTTCTCTCCCCTCTTTCCCTCTTTCCCTCTCTCCCTCTCCTCTATCTCTCTCTCTCTCTCACACTTGTGCATTATGTATCTCCCCCTCACTCTAACTCCCTCTAACTTCTTTTCATCACCCTCTCTTCTTCTATCTATCTCTCCCTCTTACTCTCTCTCTCTCTACATCTCCCTCCTTCTCTCTCTTTATCTCTCTATTCCTCTCTTTCTCTCCCCTCTCTCCCCCTTTCCATTAATTTCTTTCTCTTTACCCCTCTCACTTCATCTCTCTCACACTTTCTACCTCTATGTCCCCATCTTTCTTCCAATCTTTCTTTGTTTGTCTCCTACCCTCTCTATGTTTCTCTCTGTCCCTCTCTGTCTCTTCTTATCGCTTTCTCTCTCCCTCTCTCCCTCACTAATTTTTTTTCACTAACTCTACCCAGTTCTCACTTTCTTTCTCTTTTCATTTCCTCTCCCTTAATCTTCCTCTCTCTCCTTCTCCCTACCCCTCATGCTCTCTCTCTCTTCTTGTCTCTCTTTGTTCTCTTCGTCTCCCCCCCTTGTTCCTATCTTTCCCATTCTCTCTCTCTCTCTCTCTCTCTCTCGCCCTCCCTCTATCCCACACTCCCTCTCTCACTCTTACTCTGTCTATAACTCTTCTTATCTATTTCTCTCCCTCTTTCATCTCTCTCTTTCACTACAACAAAAACCATAATCAATGACTCTTAAAAAGCATCATTATATATATATAATGTCGCTTATTGATAGCGTCATCCGCTAGCATGACATAAAAAGCCTATACATATAATGATGTTTTTTTTTGCAGTGTCGTTGAATCATACCTTGACGCTAAAATAAAGTGTCATTTTTATTAACAATGATGCTTTATTTTAGCGTCAAGGTATGATTCAACGACACTGCAAAAAAACGTCATTATATGTTGTAGTTATCGTAAATTTTTTTAATACTATGACACTTAGTAAAAGCATCAAGAAAGATTATGATTTAAATAAATTTAAATTTAATAATTATTGTAAATATATTTTCACCTGTTATTGTAATATTGTATGCACATAAGAACAACATTCTTTACAATCCATACCAAGAATATAGTTTTCAAGTACAATGGGGAACTCGAATTTCTTACAAATCAAAAAAAAAATATAACACAATTTCAACATTCATTTCTTAAATTCAATTCAAAATTTTTGATATATGCAACCCAATTGTGCCTTATCTCCATAAAACTGGTTCCTACTAGCCTGACAAAGTTGAGAGTTAATTTCCAAATAAGGTAACCTGCATAAAAAAAGATGAACAATAAATACTTACACTTGCAGAAAAAAATATATTATAGAGCATTGGAAAAAAAAACAGGAATGATAACAACATATCATAAAAATAATTTATATAACAATTGACATATACGATTAAACAAATTTAACAACAACAAAAACAGAGTTAGTAGTAATTGATAAAATATAAAGCAGAAGAATTATCAATTATGGTAGAAAATTTTTGATGAGGTATGTTTTTTAAAGTGCAGATTTCTTTAAGCCCTGCATTAAGAAAAAATTTTTTTGTTACCAATAAATGCTTCATTCTATAATAAAAAGAAAAAAACTTACATATTAACAATGTCTTTAAGATCATCTGAAGGTTGATGATGCAAGGAATCAAGGTAATAGGTGATCAAAGTCATTATGTCAAGTACCACCAATACCCAATGACATCTACAAAATTAACATTAGTGTAACAACATAACATTTATAATTTGATAAATATGCATACTTATAATCTTACTTATGTTAAATAACTTACCTTGGGTTATATGGAATAAAAATAAAATCTGCATTATTTGTATTCATCAACCGATTAGCTATAACACTTGACCTATTTTTCTTGCTTGCTTCTCCCAATCCAGCTTTGGAAACCAAGGTTGGATTGACAAAAATAAATCACTCTGCCTCTTAAGCATCAACCATCTTTGTATGCAAGTGCCTGATTTAATTTCACACGATATTTAAAAGTTTTAATATTTTAATTTAACTAATATTAAATACAATTCTCATTATGAAAAATTAAAGCATAAATAAGATAGTTAAAATATATGAAAAACATATTAAATGTTTTTCTTACCATATATAGAACATACGGCAATTAGATGATACCTCTGTTGATGATATTATTATATCCATATCTTCTTTCATGAGGAAGGTCTTAAATGACTGTCCAAAAACTTCCTCTATGAAAATTGTGGGACAAATAATAATTTGACAGTCACCATCTTATTGTGATACTTAGAAAAAAATTAACACTCAAGAATATTCAATGAATCAAAAATCATTTATAAATATTAGAGTAATCAAAAAAAATATATTTAGCCACCCAAAATATTATCATGTTCCATTATGGAATAGATTCGCATTTTGGAATATTATCAATCAATTAGTTAATTTGTGGTTATAACTTTAGGTGCTAATGAGACGAGACAACTCACAAGCTACTCGGACTCAACTCAATTAAAATCGATCAAAACTCAACTTGTGTAAGTTCAATTCGAGTTCGAGCATGACTAAAAATGTTAACTAGTTTAGTCGACAAACTAGTAACTCGACTCAAATAGATCACAACTCAAAAATTTTTGTATATAAAATTTTAAATTATTTATTTATTTATCTCTATTTTAGGAGATGAAATATATAATATATCTCTATTTTTTTATTCTTAAAAATCATACATTTTTATTATTTATGTAGTTATAAATATATATTTTTTTAAAAATATATAATTTCTCTAAAGAAAAGATATAATAAAATAGGATATTATTCTATAAATTATATTAATAAATTAATATTATAATGAATATATAAAAACTATTATCATAATTTATATCCAAATTATAAATTAGTCATTATACATTTTTATATAAATCTTAAATAGTTTTCAGCTTACTTTTTATATTTTATCTAAGCTTAGTGTTCTAACCTTAACAACTAATTTTAGGAGAATTGTATAATTTTTTTACCAAACCAAACAAAATCCAATGTTGGATTCCACCCACTTACAACATTCAATGGAATGGTTGCATAGTTGTTGCATTAAAGAAAGCGTGATTCAAGGTGGATCATGTGTCAGAAGGCAAATCACATGCCCACCCTTATCACACCCAACCCATGACATTTTTTGTAGCTATCATGTATGCTCAAATCACAGTCTCACAAGCACCACCCCAAGACCCAGCATGACCCATGTCAAGCATAAGACTCGAACCAAATTTAGTCTAGACGGCTAGTAAGTTGGATCAAGCTATGCTACAGATACACAACGAACAAGGGCCACTCCATCATCCCTCCATTATCAACATCTAACACTACAATTTAATCATCAAAGCATACATTTTTCCTTGAAACTAATTATTCAAGTAGTTTTTTAGATGTGTTTAAACCATCATTAATGTATAAAAATTTGTCATTACATCTACCATGATGTTGGTAAGGGAGATTGAGTAAAGGGTGAAAAAAAAACTATTCTAGCAGTTTTTACTTCATCATGACAGTAATTTTTCATGAACAAACAAGGTATTGTCAAATAAAATGCTAAGCTAGGAAAGATGAGACAATGTTAAGGAAAAGGGTACTTGGAATGATGAAGCTTTCAGAAATAGTAAATCAGGAGGTATCCACTAAGTGAAGCTACTAAACTTAATAAACAACATTGCAGAGTCTACACAAAATACACAAATAAATAAAGTTTAACAGCACACTCCAAACAGGCTACATACCAGGCTTCTTATACACAGAGACAGACATCTACTTGATGCATTTGAAGCTTAATATTAAAAACTTTTAAATATTACCAATAGGATGGGTATCGTATACTGCTACTCCTATCATAGCTTCCGGACCTTAACTGGCCGCTAGACCAAAGTGGCGACCCAGAAAGTCTCTGACCCAAATCATAAGAAAAGCCAGAGAAAGGTGACTCATATGCATTGGGGTGGTTCATGCTATTAGAGAAGGTTGGCACTGAATAAAATCAAAAAGTATACAACACAAGAGACGCTGAAGAAAATAGACCCAGAAAGGAATCACAACTCATGAAAGTTCTAGAAGTATAGTACCTCCTGAATAACAACGGGGAGAAGAATAGGACGATCCCCTACATGACTCAAACAATCACTTGATTGAAGTGAGTTTTCACTTCCACTCGGCAACAAAGGAGAATGCATTGGCATTCCAGATGAATTTGGGGAAGAAACAATCACATTACAGATATTCTGTAGTTTATATTGCCCAGAAATCTACACAAAGAAGAGTTTTGCTAGTTTAATTCATAACAGGAAAAATCATGTCCAATGGGCGGTAGGAGAAACTGCAGGAAGTACAACAACTGGATTCATCAGAATAGATAAATTCACATACAGTCAAATGCTTGTAGAAAATAATGGACACACCGTAAACTTTAGGGTACGATCATAGATAACCACTAGACCAGAGAAAAGCTTGATAGCATTGTCTGCAATCTCATGAGTTTCATATTTTGCAAAAGCATATCCTTTGAATTTGTCACTCTCCTTATCCCGAGCAAAGTGCAACTTCAGAACTCTCCCAGCTTGAATTAAAATATCATACAAAACCCTATCATTCACCCTCTCATCCAAATTCCCTGAAAAAATTATCACAATATATAATATAAAGATGTTCCGTGAATACTTAGAGAATCAAGATATTGGATGGTTAGAGAAACAAGATAATTATGGAAGAAGAATTTTGTCGAGCAGTTGGTGAGAAGAAAATATGGAGCTTGCTCTTTTTTGTCCGTTACATTCATGACCCAATCAGCCTTCAAATAGGCATTAAAGATAAATTGAAAAATACCCTACTATGTGGGAGAACACCCCCACTGACTAAGTATAAGTCAACAACTGAAATGGGTAAAGAGTGGGTAGTTAATGGTGTTTTGTTTGAAGTTGTACTGATAAGAACGTAACCAAAACAATGTTGAGATGTGGTAGTGGTTCATGTAATGGCCTAAGTATCCTGACGACTACTGATTGCCAATAGGTTAACCTCGTCAATTCTAGTGATTCAATGTGCTGTTTTTTGATAAAAAATAAATGTATGAAAGAGCATATACAATTAGAAACTTAATGGGGAAACTTACATGATGCTGCAAATATGGCCAATGATATCAGAGACGCGAGCTTGAAGCCGAGCTATTGGAAATGGCCTAACGTGATGAAGAAGACGCGCAAGTCTTTCTAAAGATCGATTCTTCATTATATTAAATTAAGTTAAAAATAATATTAAATTAATCACATAATTTTATTAAATCACCTTATATTTACATTATATTTTTATTTCTCTTAGGGATAAATTAAATATTAACAAATTAATTTTAAAATTAAATATTATTACTTATTTTATAAAATAAAAACTCAATTTTGAATGTAAAAATATTTATATATTTTTAAATTTTATCATAAGTTTATGTTTATTTTTAATAAATAATTTTCAACTAAAATTTGATAATTTTTTTTATTATTATAGAGTAAAAATAAAAATATTATTAATTATTAAAAAAAATAAATAAGAAATTAGTTACAAATCAATAAATTCAAAATTAAATTTTTCACATCCACGACACTAATAAAAGTGACAAGGTTTTTAATTTTCAGCCCCTTATTCCTTGGAAATATTTAAGGAGGTAAGAAATTTTTCTAACCTATTAGTCTTAGCAATGATACATCTAGTAAGTGTCATTAAATGTCTACTTACAAATATAATAATGACATTTTATAAAAGCATCAAAATATAAAGCGTCAAAATATAAAGCATCAAAATATAAAGCATCATTAATTTTAAGTTTTGTTGTAGTAACAATGACACTTCTAGTAAGTGTCATAAAAACTTAATACATTTTCCAAATAATGATGCTTTTATAAAAGTGTCATTAAATGTCTAATTACAAATAGTATAATGACAGTTTCTAAAAGCGTCAAGATATAAAGCGTCATTAATTTACTGTTTTGTTGTAGCGTTTCCCTCTCCATCTTTCTATATCCTATTCTCTTTCTATCTTTATCTTTCTTTGTCTCTCTCAACCTCTCTCTCTCCCCCCTTCTTTCCATCCCTCCTCCCACTCTCTCTCTCTCTTTCTCAAATTCTCTTTTTTTATATCTATCTATCTACCCATCTATCTTCCTCCCTCCCTCTCTATCTCTCTCTCTCAATATTCTGCTCTTTATACCCTCCCTCTTTCACCAACTGCCATTATTTCTCTCAATCTCAAATTCTCTCTTCTTCCCTCTTTCTCCCTTCCTCTATCCCACCCCCTCTCTCTCCCCTCTATCTCTCTCTCACACTTTCTCCCTCTCTATCTCTATGCCTTTCTCTCTTCCTCCCTCTCTTTCTATGTCTTTCCCTCTCCTTCTCTATCTCCCTCTCTCTCTCTCTTCCTCTCTCTCCCGCTCTTTTTAATCGTACCTCTCTCTTTATCTCTGTATCCCTCTCCCCCAATCTCTTCTTTTCTCTCTATCACTTTCGCTCACTCGATCACTCACTTATCCTCTCTCTCTCTCTCCCCCTCCCACCTTCTCGATACTTTCTCTCTTCCTCTCCCTCCCTCTTTCTATCTCTCTCTCACTATCTTTCGCTGCCTCATACTTTAGTTAACATTCTATCTCTTTCTCAATATCTCACTCTTGTCCTTTGTCCATCTCTCCCTCTAACTTTCACCCCCTCTATCTTCTTTACTCTTCCTCTTTCTATCTTTATCCCCCTCTCAAACTCTTTCACTATCTATCTCCCCATCTTTCTTTCTTTCTATCACTTTTTCACTTCCACTTTCTTCTTCCCCTTCTCTCTCCTCCCTCTCCCTTTCTCTCTCTCTCTCTCTCTCTCTCTTCTTATCCTTCTTTGTGTCTCTCCATCTCTCTCTCTCTTTTCATATATATATATATATATATATATATATATATATATATATATATATATATATATATATCTCTTTCATCTCTCCCCCTTTCATTCTCCCTCTCTCTATCTTTCTTCCTCTCCCTCTTTCTCTCTTAGCCTCCCTTTTTTATTTTATCTCTCTCTCTCTCTCTCTTTTTGTATGCCTCTCTCTCTCTCAGTCTCTTTCTTATCTTACCTCTCTTTCTGCCTCTTTCTCTCTCACCCTCCATCTCCCCCTCTCTATATCTTTTTCTCTTTCTCTTTATCTTCGCCTCTTTCTTTCTCCCTCTCTCCCTCCCCCCCCCTCTTTTTCTTTATGTTTGGTTTTCCATCTACATATCTTTCTTTCTCTCACTCTGCCCTATCCCTACCACTTTTTCTATCTTTATCCCTCCCTCCCTCTCTTTCTCTATCTTTATCCCACCATCCGTCTCTCTCTCTCTCTCTCTCTCTCTCTCTCTCTCTTTCTATTTCCCTCCCACCCTCCATTCCTCTCCCTCCCTCCCTTTCTATCACTCTCTATCTCTTTCTTTCTCTCCTCTCACTCTACCTCTCTCTATCTCCTTCTCTCACTTCATCTCTCCGCCCAAAATGTCTCTCTCTTCCTCTCTCCCTCTTATTCTCATCCCATTCTCATTAACCCCTTCTCCTCCCTCTCCCCCTCTTTCTATACATGTCTCTCCATCCCACCCTCTTTCTCCCTCTCCCTTTCTCTCTCTCTATCTTGTACTCTCTCTTTCCCTCTCTCTCTCTTTCTCTATCTATCTATCTTTCTATATATAT